>JAODAL010074447.1:0-14368 GCA_025379985.1 Phyllomedusa bahiana
AGTGAGGGGGGCAGTCGCCAGCAGTAGCAGCCCGGACCTGGGGCATTTCCCCGAACCAACAGGTTTTGGTCTACTTTGGGCACACTCTGCCCCCTCAATTTAAAAATCCCTGGGCTACTGGGCACCAAAAAGGATGTGTGGCCGCAACTTTCCGAGTTTGCAGTGGAGAAGCGTCCCCCCGCCCGGGCCAGTATGTGGGATCAAGCGGGGGGTTCAGTGCGGGGGGGCCCCTCGTTACCCCCAAGGGGAACCCGCTTTTTCCCCCGGGAAAAGTGGGAAAGCTGAATTTGTCAAGAGGAACAGGCTTGGGTCGGCCCGGATTTCCCCACACTAATGCCTTTTGGGGTTTGGGCTGGGGTTTAAACTACCTGCCCAGCCCAAAAACCCGATTTCCCCCACCCGCCTGAATGCCCCCACATCCTGACGTTTTTTCCACCCACCTCAACACCTGTCATTGCCAAATCTATGAAAAACCCCTGCCCGCTGCTTTCTTTTTGCTTTGCCGTGACCTCCACCCCTTTTTCCCTTGTGCCACTGTCTGACCACACTGCTTCTTGGGCTGCCCGCCAGCCTCCACAAATGTGTCTTGTGGCCCCCTGCCTTTTACCCATGCTGCTGGCCGGACCTCTTCTCTTTAGTCATTGTGCCCCTTCTGTGGCTTTTCCCCCTTTTTTTCCACCTCCAGGGAAGTCATTTTGCCACGCCTTGGGCTCATGCTGCGGGTTTTCATACCTTTTTCCCCAAATGTGTGATTTGGGGGCCCCTCTGTGGCCCCAATACTTTTTTTGCCACCTTTCCAAATGTCATTGTGCCACTTTTCCTGATTCCCTGCGCTGCTTCGTGAAACCCCCACACTTTGGGGGATTGTGCCCCTCTGTTTGGGCCCAATTTCTTTTTTGGGCCCCCTCCAGAAAAGTCATTGGGGCCACTGCCGACCTTTATACGCGCGCCCTGACCTCCAACTGTGGAAATTTTTGCCCCTCTGGGCCTAAAACTGTTTTCGCCTCCAAATTTCCCTTGTGCCACTTCTGATCCATGCCGCGGGTGTTGTTTACCTCCAAAACTGTGTGGGTTGTGCCACCGTGGCCTAAAACTGTTTTTTCCACCTCCAGAATGTTTATTGTTGCCACTTTCCTGATCTCATGCGCTTCCCCTCCTGACCTCCACACTTGGATTTGCCCCTCTGTGGCCTAATACAGTTTTGCCCCTCCAAATTTCATTGGCCACTGCCGACCTCATACTGCCTTTGCCGTGAACCTCCACACGTGGGGATTTGTGCCACTCGGGCCTAATTTCTGGGGGGTTTTCCCCCTCCAAATGTCATTGTGCCACTGCCTGAAACCCAAAACTGCTGCCGCCGTGACCCTTTCCCCACTGTGTGATTGTGGGCCCCTCTGGGCCAAAAACTGTTTTGCTGCCTCCAGAATGTCATTGTGCCACTTTCCTGATCTCATGCTGGCGCCGCCCCCTGACCCCCCACCCTGTTTGATTGGCCACTCTTGGCCTAATTTCGTTTTTTCCGCCTCCAGAAGGGCATTGTGCCACTGCCTGACCTCATACGTGCCGCCGTGACCTCCACCCCTTTCGATTTGTGGCCCCCTCGTGGCCTAATACTGTTTTGCCGCCTCCCGAAGTCAAGTGCCACTGCCCGATCTCATCCGCTCCGCCGTGAAACCTTTCCCCACTGTGTATTTTTGCCACTTTTGTTGGGCCCAATACGATTTGCCGCCTCCAGAAATTGGTTTTTTTTTTTGCCCCCACCCCCGCCCCCCCCCCCCCCCCCCGAAACCCCATCCGGGTGCCGCCGTGGCCCCCCAACACATTTGTGATTGTGCCACCTTTGCCTAATACTGTTTTGCCGCCCCAGAAAGTCATTGGGCCCCCGCCTGATCTCATACTGCTGCCGCCGTGACCTCCACACTGTGTGATTGGCCCCCTCGTTGGGCCCAATACGTTTTTGCCGCCTCCAGAATGTCATTGTGCCACTGCCTGACCTCATACTGCTGCCGCCGTGGGCCCTTTCCCCACTGGGGTGTTTTTGGCCCCCCTCTGTGGCCAAAAAACTGTTTTTTCCCCCTTTCCCAAAAGTCATTGGCCACTGCCTGACCTTATACTTTCTGCCTTTCCCCTGAAACCCCCACCTGTTGGGTTGTGCCACTCTGTTGGGGCCCAAACTGTTTTTGCCGCCCCCAAATGTCCCTTGTGCCACTGCCTAATCTTTATTCTGCTGCTGTC
Organism: Phyllomedusa bahiana; assembly: GCA_025379985.1. Lineage (NCBI taxonomy): Eukaryota > Metazoa > Chordata > Amphibia > Anura > Hylidae > Phyllomedusa > Phyllomedusa bahiana. The sequence continues at coordinate 2,236 of JAODAL010074447.1, forward strand.
TTACCTCCACACTGTTGTTGTGCCCTCTGTGGCCTAAAAACTGTTTTGCAACCTCCAGAATGCAAATTTTGGTCCACTGCCTGAAACTCATGCGCTGCGTTTGTGACCTCCACACTGAACATTGTGCCACTCTGTGGGGCCCAATACGTTTTTCCCCCCCAGAAAGTCATTGGCCACTGCCTGACCCAACTGCTGCCGCCGTGACCCTTTCCGCTCCGTCCTTGTGGGCCCCCGTTTGGGGTTTCCCCGTTTTTGCCACCCCCAGAATGTCAAATTTTGCCACTGCCGCCCCCAAAGCGCAGTGGGGCCCCCCGTCCCCCACCACACCCCTGTCACTAATGTTTTCCAAACCCGGGGCCCCTCACTTTTTTTTTTTTCCCGCTTTCCCCCTGGCATTACCTTTTTTCATGGGTACATTCCCCCTTGAGTTTTTTTTGGGCAAATTTTTTTCCCCTCTTAAAATGCCCAGGGAATTTTTTAGTGAAGCGATTCTTTAAAAGCGGCGGCAGTCATCGGGGTGTCAAAATAAACCCCAAAAATTTTATTAAGACCAAAACCAAAACCCCCTCTCAAAATTTTAAACCCTTGGGAAAAACCTTCTACAGCACCCGCAGGCCCCTGTGCAGCCTGGAAATTTGCAGCTTTTAAAAGGGGGATTTTGTTCCGAAGTAATTCGGACCCCAATTTATTTTTGTTTGGGAAAAATTTTTTCAAAGTACCGAATGAATTTTTGAAAATTTCCCCCCCAAACCAGGGGTTTTAAAAACTATTTTTGGGGAAAAAGTTTTTAGGGGTCATAAAGGAAATAAATACAGAATACATGGGCTGAATATAACATTAAAAAGTGGAAATTGGGGGCATGGTTTTACTTAAAGGGCAAAAAGTTGTCAGACCAACCGATCTGTTTTTATGAAGAGGTGGTTAAAAGTCGGGGATAGTGGGGTGACTTGTATTAGGGCACATTTTTGAACGGGGCGTCCTAAATTTTCGGGCCCCAAAAAAGCTGTTTTTGACCAGTTCTATAGATGATAACAGGTGCATTCTAAACAAAGTTTTGGCGATCGGGGGGGTGTGCACCAATTTAGTAGAAGTGGACAAAATTTATGATTCTTTACCCCAAAACTTTAGCGAAAACAGTTAAACTCCCGGGCCCCAATTTTAAAGGGGTGCCTAGGTGATTGTCATTTGGCAATACAATATGTAACTTGTAATGTGTAATTTTTTTTTTTTTTGTTTGTGAAAAACAAGCGAAAAATATTATTCAGTTAAAAGAAAAAACCCCATTTTTTTACAAAAGCAGCATTCCCCCTGTTACACCACGGGGCCCCTTTCTATTAGCTAAAAAATTTAAAACTAAATAAAATCCCAAAAATTCATTTATTTTTTCAACACAATAGAACCCTCAGTAATATATCTTATAAAAAATTTAAATGGCATTTTATCAATTTTTTTTTGACAGATCCATTTTTTTATGAATTGAAAATCGAAGCAGGTTATAATTTTTTTGAAGGAACAGTGCCACCTACAGTATGATGATTGCATTATAAATGCTCTAAAAGTCGCCATCAAATGGTTTTTGTCTGATGTGACTAATAAGGTGAGAATTCATATGTCATCTGCTTCCAGACATTTTATGGGAGTACATGTATAGGATGTCTTATGTTTTTCCTTTATGGCGATTGAGAAGAGAAAATTGCTTAGTAGAGGAATTAGGCGGATGTTTTTCCTTCAGGACTAGGATATCTGCAGGTCTAAATTATTTATCATGATTGTAATAATTTTTTTTGCTAAAAGGGGGGGTTAAAAAAAATTTAAAGTTCTTAACGAAAAGAAACAGTGACATTTTAATCTTTTTGTGGCATGCGTTGACGCCCTTTTACAATATCCGGGCTTAATTAAACCATTTCTAGATTATCATATTTTTTAGTGAAAGATAGGACTCACAACAAACATTTATATAAAAATTATGGAGATTTTACTACACATTACTATATATATACACATACAGCTCTGGAAAAAATTAAGAGACCACTGCACAGTTTTCTAAAAATCAGCATCTCTTCACGTCTGATTCCATTCCATTCCAGTGTCAGTTGAATTCCAACCAAAGTCCACCTCATTCTACTTAATGTGCTTCTGATTTACACCTAAACCAAATTATTTAAGAATAAGTAAAAAAAAACTGCTGTGGTCTTCACAACCCTCTTGAAATAGGACAAGCGGGATGGCAAAACAAGTTCTAGGAATAACCAAAAAGGTTTTTGAATGAAAAAATAATTTTTTACTAGCCAAAGGAGTTGAAAAGAAAACTCTTCCTGACTAAAAACATGGATGTAAAGTGTTTTTAAAGAATAAAATAAAAGTCTGTTTTAACTTCAATCAAATTTGCCAAATAAACCTATATCGGCCTTCATTACGTTTGATCATTCCCTCCAAGTGATTTGGTGGCTTTTTTGGGGAGAAACTGGCTTTCTATCTTTTTTTCTAAATTTTAATATTTGGGACACGTAAGTAGGAAAAGAGTAGAGAATAAGGAGAATTTGGAAAAGGGCCACTTATTGTTAGAGTGCGTACAAGATTGCAATATGTGAGAGGAGCGTTTTCATGGGGCAATTTAGCCTTTTGTGCAACTATTGACTGCAATTTAAGCTCCTTGCCCTGCCAAAGTCTTTAGGTCGGGTTCTTTCAAACACATGGGGTGGACCAACATAGGTGACGTGATGATGCTTGGAGATGGTTAGCGGCATGGCTCTTATGTGATTTCATGTTTAGGGATGCTAAAGGCATGGCCTGGTGTGATGTCATGTATTTGGACAGGGCCTGCTATACTTCTTGCCCTGGGGATCATAGTACTGTAAAAACGGCCCTGGAAATGGGCACAAGCAATACACCTAAACACAAAGTACAACCTAAGATAAAACCCCATCCACAACAAAAAATAAAAACCCAAAAACTTTTTTTTAATTTTTTTTTTTTACTGCCTGAGGAGGGGTAGGTCTTTTGTGACACTAAGAATGTTCAATTTTACTTATTTTCTTTTCAAAAAGGTTATGTGGAAATTCACATTTATAGACAGCTGATTCATAGCTAGGCTTTCCATCAGCGGGGGCCAAATTCTCTGGGTTATCCCCGTTTCTACATATCATGACCATGACCTGGACATTTATCAAATAAACCTTAATGGTGAATGCCATTTCACCCTTCCTACATTAAGATCTCCATCCAACAAAATGAAAACGTGCAAAATATGTTTTTGTATCTATTCAAAATGACCAGAAAAGAGATGGGAATTTAGGAATTGGGAACTTTGGATGGTTATTTAAAGATCATTTTTTGAAATACAATCCGGACTTTATAAAATGCAACCTCTTTTGGTGTATTCAGTACATTGAAAGAATTTTAGACAAGTGTGAAAAAAAATGTTATAAAATAAGAACACTTTCAAAATAGCAAAGGTTGGGGAAAGTTTCTCGTTTATTTTAACGGATTCTACAGCTGAAAACCACAGATTTTGTGGATTTTTGTAGTTTTTGGTGCCCCCCTCATCCTATGGGGGGTTTTAGTTGAGACTCATCAAAAATGACAACAAAAAGTTTTTGGTGGTTTCCACAAGTTTTTAGTAATAGATAATTTTTTTCCCGCGAATAGATGAAAAATGAACATGTTCTAAGACTTTATTTCCTGTTGTTCATATGCATTGTATGAACAACAGCTCATTTTTTATATTGAGGTCAATGGGAATGATTTTCTTTTAGCTTTAGACAAGTATGTCAAGTCTGAATCCGTGTGGATTCTGACTTGACATATTCGTTGTGTGGAGTGAACCTTAAAGGGAACCTGTCACATAGATTATCCCCCCTTGGAGGGAACAAAGCTAGTGTCAGCCCGCGTTTCCACACTGTGTCCCTTTTTCTGTAAAATGAGCTTTTTAGAAAATTTTCCCCCAAATCTTACCATGAGCAGGTGAAGCCCCCCCACCAGAGGCCCCCACCCTCGGGAGTTATTCCATGTTTCTACCCATTCAAATAATAGGTTTATCATTTTTTGGGGGGGGGAACCTAGAGGCGGTTTGAAAAAAAAGTACCTTTAATGATTTTCGGCTGAAAATGCAGATTTGAGCATTAAATATCGAAAACTACAGCATTTACAGAATAAGGGGCACAGTACGGAAACAGCATCGAACGCTTGTCCTCAGCAAAGGGGGGATAACCTTGTGACAGGTTCTCTTTTTTTTAAAATTAAAGGTTTTTTTTCACCATGCAGTTTCACAGCCAGCTTTAGAATCACTCATGTTGTTCAGGCTGTGGGTGGTTCTATAGCAGTGATTGACACATCAGCTCTGCTGTTTCTAGCTATTCTTGTTATGGTTACATGAATGTAAGAGATTTATAAAGTGTAGTACTAAGGCTGCAGTACTCTAAAGGGTGTTAACTTAGCTAAATAAAAGTCCCTTACTAGATGTAAGATCTGCAGGAGGTGACTCACCATAGTCAGAATGAATGACTGATGAAAGCTTAGTGCAATGAGAGATAAGAGATAGCAGGGAGAGGTGGGGGAGAGATATGGTCGTAACGAGAAACTTAAGTGCTCTAAAAGGAGATAAAATCTAGTTTGTCTCCTGACCAAAGAAAAATTAACAAAACCAAGTATTTAGAAAAAGTCTTCAATTATCTGTCCCTACATGTTAAAAGCTAATCACTGTGGTGAGAAAAACCTTTTAATTTTTGAATTAATTAACAAAAAAGAAATCCAAATCCAATCAATATTTGGTGTGACCATCCTTTGCCTTCCAAACAGCATCAGTTCCTGTAGGTATATTTGTACACAGTTTTTGTAGGAATTTGGCAGGGAGATTTTTCCAGACATCTTAGAAAGCAAATCACAGGTCTTCTTGCTCCAGTCCTTCTGTCGCTTCATGTAATGAAGGGTCTTATCATCATTTCCTGTTTTAAAGGCAAAGAATGGTTGCAACAAAATTTATTCGATTTTGATCTCTCTTTTCATTCACTTTGTATTTTGTTAATTAATAAAAATAATCTATTAACACTTCTATTTTAGAAAGCATTCTTACTTTGCTGCATTTTTTCCATACCTGTCTAAAATGTTTACGTGAAGAATACACCTATAGTCGGATTACTTTTTTATTTTACAGGTATTTTTATTTTTTAGTCCTGTTGCTTATAAAGTGCCAACATGTTTAGCAGCACTGTACAGAAATTTTCATGAATTCCTAGTTGAGTTCAAAATCTAGATTCGCTATCGGATAAACAAATTAGAGAGTATTTCATAAAAGTCAGTTAAGGGCTGGTTTACATCTGAATCATTATTTCTAGCTTAAAAGGGTTCTCCAGGATAAAAAAGAAAAATAAATACATAAACTATATAAATAGTAAAAAGATTAAAACTGAAAATGTTGGCCCTTTGAAAAGTAGTGAGGGAGGTATTTTAGAGGGCGATGAGTATAAAGCAAACCAAGTAAACAATTTTTTTCACCGTATTTACTGATGAAAATTACCTTCCTGTTAATGGGCAGAAGGATGAGGTAAACGCCAACTTAAATGTTTGTTGTCTATCTCAGGAAAAAGTGCAACTTTGCCTTAGATTAAAAAAGTCAAATCACCAGGTCCTGAAGGTATACACCCCCGTGTCCTAAGGGAGTTAAGTAATGTGATAGACAGGCCCCTTTTCTTAATGTTTATGGACTGTCTAATAACAGGGTATGTCCCACATGACTGCCACATAGCAAATGTGGTGCCAATATTCTAAAAGAGGTCAAAAAGTGATCCTGGAAACTATAGGCCGGTAAGTTTAACCTCTGTTGTAGATAAAATGTTTGTAGGTTTTCTAAGAGATGCTATCCTAAAGTATCTCACTGAAATAAATGTATAACTCCAGCATGGGTTTATGAAGGATCGGTCACTAACAGAATTCAAAAATGATCTGGATACATTTCTAAAGTGTAATAATATAACAAGTTGTAGTGACTAGGATTCTGAAGTAGGGGCGCTGATCCAGGGATTTATTCTGATTGCCAGATTGGAGTCGGGAAGAGATTTTTTCTATAAAATTAGGACAATTGACTTCTAACTCATGCGGGTTTTTATGTTCCTCTGGATCAAACTTATAGGACAATAGGCTAAACTGGATGGACGTCTGCATTTCTTTAGCCTTACAAACTATGTAACTACATGTCATAATGCAAAAATGCCTAAATAGTCTACTCATTTGTCTAGGGGATAATCATTATAGTGGATTAAAATGGCCTCTGGGCTCCTTCCTGTGCAAAAACCTGTCCTGGAATGTAGAGTACAGCAGTAGAACAAGCTCTGAGTTGCTTCTTGGTTAGGCTGACTAGCATAACTGAGCATGTGTGCTTTGCTCAATCAGCTAGAGAAGCTTGTGGTGTGAGGCACAGCTCTGTTTCAAATAAAAGTGTGCATGTATATGTGTGTGTACATTGCTATAAATAAATTTGGTGTGGCTATAGTATATAGAATCTGTACTGTAACCGGTCCCGGGGGCAGGTTTACCGAATACAGCAAAAGTCCACGGACAAAGAACACGACTCCAACACCACTAACAAGGGTTTTTTTTATGAATTCTTAAAACAAATGGTGAACAACCCCCAAACACAAATGTACAAATACAAAAAGGGGGGCCCCTGTGCTGCACAGCGCCCGCCGAATGTACTCCTGGATCATGGTAATTTTTACCTAACCAGGGGTCGGAAAGGCCGATAACCCCTTCCCTTTTTTAATACCAAAATCACCAACAAAACAATTTATGTGTGGGGGCAGCTGCAGGGTCGTGGTGCAGACGACTTACACAGTTTAAAAATTTTTTACCCATTCCCCCCCAAAAACACACAATGAAAAAAAATTTTCCCTCACAATAAACCCGGTTAAAATAGCTAAGGGGTGCGATAGCAACTTCCCCAAGTCCTGAGCAAAGGATTTTTTTGGGAAACCCCCCTTTTGGCCTGAACTGAGCCTAAATAACAAACTAATATCAGGCCTTTCACAGTCCTGAGCCGTTGGCATGCAAAGCATCCCGATGTTCCACTTCCAAAATCCCACCCCACTAGAATTGGGCCCCCCGCAACCCTCCCCACCCCAAATGTTTGCGCAAGCGCTGGGGTTAACCGGGTTTGGGTTCGGGCGTCCTACTGGGGCTATGGGTCGGGGGTTCAGGACATCCCTGGGGAGGAGCTGTTGGCTGCTCCACTCTCCCCCTGGTGGAAAGATTGCCCCAGCTGGAACCTCAGTTGACCCCGCAATGGGAACCCCAACCCATTTTCACAAGGGGGCTGCTGGACAGGGGTGGGTACTTTGGGCGTTTTTCGGCACTTCAAAACACACGCCTCAAATTTTTCTGTGCAATTTTTGAGGGGCCCCCCTTCCCTATCGGCTCTCCCCTCTAGGGGAGGCGGGGTCCCCCCTTCTCTTGACCACATAGGGACCACCTCCCACCTCCCACCCACTTCCCGATGGCCTTTACCTGACCAGCCCCGATCACGGTAAAACTGTCCTCTGCAAGGCCTCGGGGTTAAGTGCACCACTTGTTTCAAAACGTTTTTCAAAAAAACCATGGCCCCATCCCAGTCGGGGGCGGTTTCCTGGACCCAGGCCGTGGTAGTGGTGGGTGGTGACTTCGGACGGGCCTGTGAAGACCCTCAATCTCTCGACCGGTCTTCCGAACTCCCAGGTGGTAGTAACCTGTGTCTGTGCACCCTTTTGTTAAGGCCCACCACTCAGGCATTACTCAGGCCACCTAGCCTTCTGGCTGTCCTCAAAAGTCCGCACATCTGGAAAAGGGGTGGGGTTAAACCTCTCCAAGCTCCTTTCCCCCGGGGGAAATACGGAGTATACGGGAACGTCAATCCCATACAAGTGGAAACATTCGCTCATTATACCCCCTTTGGGAAACCCCCCTTTGGTGGGAATGATCCTCGGGGCACCCAAACACCTGTATAAAGTGCTTGCAGACCCCTCGCAAGACTCGCAGTTGATCCCTAGGGGGTACAGCCAGGGCATACTTAGTGAAATGGTCGTCAGACCAAGCGACGAATCCCCAGAGGCAGAGTCCCCAATCTGCACATAGTCAATCATCAGGGTCTGGGGGGCGCGATGTCCGGTTGGTCTGAAGGGGACCCCCGCTGTTCGTGTTTTTTTTCTTAACCACAGGTACGCCCATGCTTAACAAGTCAGGGCAAAAACCCAGTCTTGAAGCCACTTATAGGTTTTGTGACTCCCAAAAGGGCCCCTCTCTCATGGGCTTCCCTAGCGGCCTCTGGCCCAAATACAGGGGGATAACAATCTGTTGTCTGTGCTGCAACCTGATTGAAAGTAGAGGTCCGCACAGAAGCCCCGGGGAAACATCGCTTATCCCCCCTCAACAGCTTTTGCCCCCCCTTTAGTCAGGGGGCCCTGTCCCGGGTCGGGCCAACCCGGGGCGGACCCACCCCTTCTTTTTTGTAAATCTGGGCCCTCCTGGACCCCTCTGCCAATCACCCACGCCCTTTTCCCAACACCATCGCATCCCAACACCACCCATTGAGTGTGCCACGTCCGGGAAGCGGGAAACGGCTAAATTCGGGCATTTCAGTGTCCTCTAACCCTCACAATGTGCGGGATTGTCTGACGGGACCCGAGAGAGGGCACGGCATTCCAATTTTCCCCTCCCTGACCGGAACTTAATGCGGAATTGCTATTTTGAGAGTCGTGCCACCCATCTTGCTAAAGGGCTCCAACTTAGCGTTCTCCAAATGCCCAATAGGTTGTTGTCGGTCAGACTTCCCTCTGCTTCTGTCAGGTACTCGCAAACCCTTTTCAGTCATGGCCCAACCAGGGCCCAATTCCAACAAAAAGGGGAGCTAAATTGTCAGGATTGCCTCTGACTCCCGAAAGGACCGACTGGCAAGGAAATTTACCCTCTCTGTCCCCTGGACTTGGGACAGCAAGCCCTAAACCCTGTAACTACCTTAGTAAAGCAGAAAGGGGGTGTGAACCGCGCATGGGCCCGGTTTGGGAGCACTGGTACGCCTCTTTTACCGCTTCAAAAGCCTTTTGCGCCAAGGCCCCCACTCAATAGGGCGATTCTTTGGACCCCCAGATACCCTAAGTAACTCTTTTAAAGGGGGCCCGTCAGATAGCGAAAGGGGGGTTAAACCTTTGGTAACCCCCAGCCACCCCCAGGAATGCCCCCCTCTCGTAGTGTCACGGCCGGGGCCCCATTTTGGACTGTTTTCCACCTACGGGGGTCAGCTGTACCCTTCTGAAGTGCACATACCCAAGACTCTATTCGCTGGGGAAGAGGGGCACTTCTTTGCTTGATTTTAAGCCCAGGGTCTCATATCGTTCCAACCTGCCGCAGTTTCCGAAGAAGGGCGCGAACGAATTCCCAACACCACCACTGTCCGGTAGATAGCACCCACTCAAATTAAGACCCCAGACAGTGTTTTATAGCCGCTGGAATGTCCCTGGGGCGTTGGAAAACCCAAAAAGCTCCATTGAACTCATGAGTCCCCTAGGCAAATAAAGTGTCTTTTCCCCATCCTTTTCCCATGGTACCCGCCAGTTCCGCTGGCCAGGTCAAGGGCGAAAAGAACTTTCATGGCCTAGAGCGGACAGCGACTCTTCAATCCCGGGAGGGGATAGGCATCATGAATGGGCCGGGCTTTAGTTCCTTAGTTACCAGAATCTAGACTGCCACTTTTTTTTGCACCAAAACAAAGGGGGGGCCCCGGACTTTTTACTTCTTGAATCACCCGTTTCTCCCCGCATGCTGGCCCTCAGCTTTCACTTCTGGTACATTTTGGGGGGGATTGTCGGTTTTCCGTTTTTCGGAGGGGGGGGGGCATTGCCTGTGGGGATTTCATTCTCGATGGAGAAACCAAAACCCAAAAACTTTATTATTTTGAGAACGCCCCCCTGGAATTTTCCCGAGGGTACTTCCAGCAGCTATTGTTGCCCTGGGTCAGGGCCGCGGTCAATTTTTCCCCTCGAGAAAACATCGCCTTTCCCTTTTCCGCGTCGGAGGTCGTCTTCTGGATGCCCCCTGCATAGGTTAAAGGGCCCACCTTTGTCGGGGCCATGCGTGACCCCCCTCCCGGGAGATATCTTTTCCAGGAACATGGACTTCGGTAGTAGGGTATTTGCAGGAATGGTCAATCGCTGTCCATGACATTGAGGGATCTCACGGGTACACATCCCCCCTCCCGTGGGAAGGGCCCGACACCATGGTCGGGGGTTTTGTGACTCTTTCCTGTGAGACTGGTTCAAAACCCAAAACTTCCACCCATTCAATCCGTCGGTTCCCACTGGCATATCAATATTTTTTTATGTCGCGGGGGGGATCTTGATTTGGGGGTTTCGCTGACACCTTCACGGCCCAAGGGGGCAACCGGAATTGGGGGTCTCTGCGCCAGCTTTCCCCCCATCTGCGAGGACTTTTTGAGGGGGGTGGTGGTGGCCCCCTGCCAATACTTGGCCCCTCTTTTGGGATGGGTGATGATCAGGGGTCCGGGGAACGTTCAAGCTAGGGTCCATCCCTCCTCTCTTGATGGGTGAACCACCACACAAACCCCTTCTTCCAATGGGGTTGACAAACATCGACCCATCCAAACTATTTCCTTTTACTTCCAGCCACCTTGTTGGGTGCTCAGCCTAATGACCTCAAATTTTTGCCCCCCCCTTTTTGCCCGAAGTGTCTATCAAAGAACCCAAGGGGGTCAGGGTACACTTACCCAGATCAACAACATGCACCTTTCTGCCTTTAGCTCTGTTCAAAACAACTACTGGCGTAAAGATTCTCCTCACGCTGGGCTTTGGTTTTTTGTTGCCCTGCCACAGGACGCCCAGCTACTGGCGGTTTTGGGAGTTTTAAAGCCGGCTCTGCCCTTACAGTTTTTCCACTCTCTGGCGATGTGGGCCCAAATTTTTGACAAGCCCCCGCAAAGGGCCCCCCATACCCTCAACCGATGGACCTCTTGCGGTAGGACCCCGCTTGGAGCTGATTGAAAGGGATGCGGGGGGAACCAAGTCACTTTGAGCTTGTGGCCTTTCTGCCTTCATCTGGGCACCCAAGCCGAAGTTCCTCAACTCTGCTCGTAAAGCCTGGACCACATTTGTTAAAGACTCTGGTCCCCCTGTTCTCTGCTTGTTTGGTACTACTCACAGCCTTTAAACCCCTACGGGATGGGTTCCTCTTCCCTCCCCCTACAGCGGCTAAAGGCATTGTAAAACGTCGGGAGCCGTCATTCGGGTTCTCCGCAATTTTCCCGTAAAGGATTTTTGTCGTCCCCAAGAATGGTAGCTTATACTTCAGGGGAAAGGCCCCCAAGCCCTGGGTCTCGCCGCCTTATCCCATTCAATTTTCCTGCAGGGCTTAAAGGGACTGCATTTGGGGGCTCCACCCTCTCTTTGCGGCGGTTGAAAAGTAACTTTGCATGCACACTTGGTAAACCCCCCTTCCAAAGGAGAATATTTTCTCTGGCGTGTCCCTTTTAACTCAGGTCGCACCTTACTGTCCCCCCTAATCCCCCCCCCCCCCCGGGCTTCTCCGCCCCCAGTTGGAGCTAAGTTACATATTTTAACTACGCTACGCACCCTTTTTGTCCATTTGCAGGTTTTTTTTCCCAATCAAATTTGGGGAGGGATTGCAATTTTTGCCCTAAAGGGACTAACTACTTGGGCAGTACTGTAGGGGGGCCCCCGAACTTGGCTCTGGGGGGGTGCCCCTGACGCCGGGGGAAGATCTCCCGCCGCACTCTGTCCATAACAAACGCTGCCTCCCGCAACCTCCCCAAATTGTAAGCCGGGGAAACCCAGGGGAGGTTTTTCCGAATACAGCGAAGTCACGGACAAAGAACACGACTCCAACACCAGTCAAAAAAGGTTGTTTTACTGAATTCTCTGAAACAAGTGGTTAAAAAATCCCCCAAAAACAAATGTACAAAAACAAAAAGTGGGCCCCGGGGTGCACAGCGCGCCACCAAAGGTATCTCTGGTGCCCGGAAAATTTACCAACCCTGGGGCTCGGGAAAAGGCCGATAACCCCCTTACTGGTTTGACGATTGCGTTGGGTACAAACGATCGTTTTGTCGATAGTGGCCCCATCGATAAGGTTTTTTGAT
>JAODAL010074448.1:0-14368 GCA_025379985.1 Phyllomedusa bahiana
CTGTAGAGGACATAGATCCCGATCTGGACCTGATGTGATCTTTCTCTACTCTGTTCCCCCTAAAATTTCGCCTGTTGTAAGTCATTGGCATCTCTTTGGAGCTTCTTAGCTTTAGCTTCACAGATTTCTTTCTCCCATTTGGAGCACTCCTTATCTACCTCAACATTGAAGCTATCAAGAGCCTCCTTCGATAGTAAATTTCCAAGTTTCATCTGAATGTCGCCCAACTCAACTTCAATCTCTTCTAGGGCCTTACTATTTGATTGAACCAAAAGGTCCATAAAGCCACGGGAGCAGCCATTAGCCAACTCCTCCCATTTTTCCTTAAATACATCGTCATCTATCACAAAGGAGGGAAGGACTCTGACTCTAAGACCTCTTGGTATTAAACCTCTTTGCAGGTATCTCTCTAAAAATGCTTTGTTCCACCATGTTTTAATTCTCTTGTGGAGTAAGTCACGCCATTTAGACTGCAACTCCCTTGTCTCCACACCGTCACTGTTTAAAATCAAGTTGGGATCCTCATTGAAAACCTGGAGATACTTAAACTGAGCGGACATCCTAGTACAAACACCCCTCTGAGGAAGCATAACGCGAAACGCGCATTGGGGACCGGGCTGTCATTCCTCCATGCTGGTGACCTCCTTTTTTCTCTGAGGTATACTTCTATATCTATCTGCAGTTTTCATCTATGGGAGTATTTACATTGCTATACCCGATATACTATTAGTACCATCTGTCATATGGTGATACATATTGACCCACAGATTCTGCCTTTGTATCCTTTTGGAGTATCCCATATATACTTGATCCATATACTTTGTGCATGATTTTTTTCATACTGGGACCTCTTGTATTTTTGAAGTATACCAAAATTGTTATCGGCAGTTACTTAATGATAGGTTATTGTATATCTTTCTATACTACTTACACTACTTATATTATCTGTCTATGCCTGAAAGTTTTTTTACCTATATATACTGCCTTGTATATCTATTGGAGCACCTTATATACATTTCCACCTATATATTTTTGTGCATGTTTTGGAATTAAATACGCCTGGAGTTTTTTGGACTCCTTGATATGCCGACTTTTAATAACTTCTGTTGTTTTATGTGTGTTATCAATAAAGATGTATTTGTAATTTTTGAACTATACACTCTTCGTCCTCCGATGTTTTTCCAGCTGCTTTGGATGACTTAATCCACTTAGCCACCCGAGTCGATATTAGTTTCGCCGAAAGGCAACAAGATCTCCGCCTTCAACGGGAGGTCGTCCGTCCACGGCGTTTACCCCCCTTGGCTCCCACTTTCCAGCAGCCACCTCTTCCTCCTCCGATGGTTTCCGAGGAAGAACCAATGCAGGTTGAGAGAGCCCACCTGTCCCAGGAGGAACGTTCACAGCGTCGTCAGAAGCAGCTGTGTTTCTATTGTGGCGGTTCTGGCCATTTTATTTGGGACTGTCCGGTGCGCCCGGGAAACTTCCGCACCTAGGGCTCGTAGGAGAGGCAACCCTAGGTGTCAGAGCGGCCTCTCCCTGTCTGACCATGCCCGTATGTATAGGTGTTTCACCGGACAGCACCTTTCAGGCCACCACCTTTATTGATACAGGATCTGCAGGAAATTTCATTAGCCACGAACTTGTGACCAGGTTTCGTCTCCCAGTGATTCCTTTGTAGAAGCCTATGTTCATCTCGTCGGTCAGTGGCGAATGCCTTAAGGACGCTATCCGCTTCTGCACTGCTCCCCTCAACTTGCAGATTGGGGCTCTTCACAAGGAGACTTTGCAACTTCTCGTTCTGCCTCGATCCTCGTCTGAAATCCTTCTGGGCCTCCCGTGGTTGCAGGACCATACCCTGACCTTGGACTGGAGCACAGGTGAAGTCATGTGTTGGGGTTCCGCGTGTCTCTCGTGTTGCCTGTCGAAGCCGCAACCTGCTCCTCGGGTCGCCTCCCTGAAATCTACCAAGCCTCCACCAGGCCTACCTACGCCATACTGGGACTTTGCTGACGTCTTTTCGGAAAGACAGGCCGAAACTCTTCCTCCACACCGGCCTTGTGATTGTCCCATAGATCTACAACCTGGCTGTACTCCTCCCCGGGGGCCGGGTCTATCCCCTCTCCGTCCCGGAGACTAAGGCTATGTCAGAGTACATCATGGAGAACCTCCGTAAAGGCTTAATTCGTAAGTCCTCATCTCCAGCCCTGCATCGACTATCAGGGCTTAAATAAAATTATGGTAAAAAAACGCTACCCTCTTCCCTTGATCTCAGAACTTTTCGACCGCCTACGTGGTGCGAAAATCTTTTCCAAGCTGGATCTACGCGGTGTTTATAACTTAATTCGCATTTGAGAAGGCGATGAGTGGAAAACGGCGTTTAATACGCGGGATGGCCACTTTGAGTATCTGGTTATGCCATTCGGTCTCTGCAACGCCCCTGCTGTGTTTCAGAACTTTGTCAACGAGATCTTCCGGGACCTACTCTACGTCTGTGTTATAGTTTACTTGGATTATATTCTAATTTTTTCTCCTGATCTTGAAACTCATCGTCACCACGTCTGCCAGGTCCTTAGGCGACTCCGCACCCATCAGCTTTTTGCCAAACCGGAGAAGTGTCTCTTTGAACGTACCAGCTTACCCTTCTTAGGGTATATCGTCTCTGATAAGGGTCTCCGGATGGATCCTTCAAAACTCTCCGCAGTGTTACAGTGGCCACAACCGGTGGGCCTTCGGGTCATTCAACGTTTTTTGGGATTCGCCAATTATTATAGACAATTTATCCCACACTTCTCTACGCTTGTGGCTCCCCTGGTGGCTCTAACTAAGAAAAACGCCAATCCCAAATCCTGGCCCCCTGAAGCCCAAGAAGCCTTCAACTGTCTCAAATCTGCATTCACGTCTGCTCCGGTTCTGTCTCGCCCGGACCCTAACTGCCTATTCATTCTGGAAGTGGACGCTTCCTCTGTGGGTGCCGGTGCTGTCCTCCTGCAGAGATCCAACTCGGGTTAAACTGTGGATTTTTCTCAAAAAACTTTCTCTCCTGCCGAGAAGAATGATACCATTGGTGATCGCGAATTACTGGCCATAAAGTTGGCTCTAGAAGAGTGGCGTCACCTGCTGGAGGGGGCTCGTCACCCTATTAACATCTTCACCGACCATAAAAACCTCCTATATCTTCAATCGGCTCAACCCCTGAATACCGGCAGGCCAGATGGTCGCTCTTTTTTGCCCATTTTGACTTCCTTCTGCACTTTCGGCCAGCCGGGAAGAACGTCAAAGCTGACGCCCTATCTCTTTCTTCAGATACGGTGGGTCTTGAGTCTCCTCCACAGCACATAGTCCCTCCAGAACGGCTCGTCATGGCTGCTCCCGTGGATCTTCAACACTTGCCCCCCGGGAAGACTTATGTTCGTCCTGCCTTGCGGCTTAGAATCCTGAAGTGGGGACATTCTTCCCGAACAGCTGGAAATCCAGGAGTCCATAGGTCTCTACAGCTGGTCTCCCGTTATTACTGGTGGCCCACCCTCGCTCAAGATGTCAGGGACTTTGTTCTGGCCTGCACCTCCTGTGCCCATAATAAGGTCCCTCATCTCAAACCCGCGGGCCTTCTTCAACCTCTCCCTTTGCCAGAAAAACCCTGGACCCATGACGCCATGGACTTTGTTACAGATCTCCCGCCCTCATCTGGAAACACGGTCATCTGGGTGGTGACCGATCGTTTCTCCAAAATGGCTCATTTTATCCCTCTGCCTGTGTTACCTTCTGCCCCCCAGCTGGCCCAAAATTTTTTCCCTCATGTTTTCCGATTGCACCGTCTCCCTTTACATATTGTCTCTGACATTGGAGTCCAGTTTATTGCAAAATTTTTGCGAGCTCTGTGCTGTCAGTTGCAGGTTCAGCTCGATTTTTCATCTGCATACCACCCTCAAACTAACGGGCAGGTAGAGAGGGTTAACCAGGTGTTGGGTACCTACTTGCGGCATTTTGTGTCCGCTCGTCAGGATAATTGGTCTGATCTTCTCCCCTGGGCAGAGTTTTCCTATAACTCTTTAGATTCAGAATCCACTGGGGCCTCCCCCTTGTTTGTCGTCTTTGGGTTACATCCCCGCCCACCTCTTCCCATAGCTACCTCGTCTCTTGTCCCTGCCGTGGATGCCTAAGTAAAGGACATAAAGGCTCTCTGGCAACTTAAATGACAGGCCCTGCTACGGGCTTCTGCTCGCACCAAACTTCAGGCTGACATGTATCGGAGGTTCCCGCTCCTATTTGAGCCGGGCGATAGGGTTTGGTTATCCACCAAGTAAATCCGCTTCAAAGTGCCCAGTTATAAGTTGGGCCCCAAATACTTGGGCCTTTTTGTGGTACTTCGGCGACTGAACCCAGAATCCTACAAGCTCCGCTTGCCCCCGACCCTACGTATCCCAAACGCCTTCCACGTGTCCCTCCTCAAGCCGGTGGTGCTGAACCGCTTCTCCCGTTGATTTGTCTTGCCTTCTCCTGTCGCTAATACAGATAACATCTTTGAGGTCAAGGAGGTGTTGGCGGAGAAGACGGTGAGGGGGAAGCGGCTCCAGTCCGGAGGAGCGTTCGTGGGAACCAGAGGCCAACCTGTCTCCTGATCTCCTTTCTAAATTCCAAAGGAAGAGGGGGAGATCTAGGGGGGGGGGGGTACTGTCATGGGGCTCGGCGCCGCAGCCCTTGTCCTTCTGCTCCTGCCCAGGAAACCCCGTACTCACCAGTCCCCGTTCCTGTGTCTGGCTCTGACAGCCGCCGCGCGCGTACCCGCTGCTTAGAGCGCACGTGCGATGGCTGGTCGGGATTTAAAGGGATAGCGCGCCGGTAATTGGCCATCACTGGCAGCTGACCCTATTTATTGTGCACGCCTCCTACACTCCCTGCTAGTTTGTTGGTGTGTGTTTGGAGTGTCTAGTCTGTATTCAGAAGTCCGTCTTGTCTACCCATGTACCAGTCCGCCTGCTTACGTTTCCTGACCTTGCCTGTTTGCCGCCTGCCCTGACCTTCTGCCTGTCTCTGACCACGAACCTCTGCCGCCCGTCCTGACCCACTGCCTGTCCCCAACTACGTCTCCGGGTCCCGATTCTGTACCACGCATTACCCTGTCCGCCGCCGCAAGCAAGTCACGTCAGGGGTAGCGACCTGGTAGCCTCACGCCGCAGCAAGTGCATTCCGCTTTGCGGCGGGCTCTGGTGAACACCGGGGCTACTTATACTCTGCTCCTTGGCGTGGCTTAACTATCATCTCTTGCGGTGGTCCAGCGAATCTACCTCCGCATTACAAGCTGTTTAACAGCTCAGAGAGACAGTCTCTTCTTATACACGAAACCATCCACCTAGCTGTAGCTTAGAAAATAGTTAGATTAGAGAATTTTACTTCTTATTTAGTTAGAGAAACTTTTCAAGAAAGCTAGTGGTGTGTGCAGCCGCAGGGGGTGGCGGCATGAGGAGAGGGTTTGGAAAGGAGGGGTGATATTTTGTAGCCCAGTGTGTTCTGTGACCTTGAATTGAAATAGCAATGTTTTTTTACCACTTTTTTTTACCAGCAGACCTCTGAAAGGAGGTGAAATTGTCCCTTTCCAGTTCTATTGCACTCACTGCATGTCAGTGTTCCCAAAATCGGCATAATTTATCCCTATAACTTTTAAATAGTTCTATTGATGTCCTGGTCTATTCCCCGCAAAGAGTCATTTGTACCAAATTATGTAACATATTTTTAGTAAATTTCCCCTTTGTCATGGTTGAAAACCGCCATATCATTCCTTTCAATTTAAATCTCTTTTGCAGTACATTTTTGGTTGGCCAAAGAGCTCATTTTGTACAAAAATGGTTAGTGGAAAACTGCCAATTTAATCCTATTATTTTTAAATATTTTTATTGCACTCAGTGTTTTCTCAATTGGCCCAAATAGCGAACTTGTATGATAGTTTGTTAAAAACATAAATTTTGCTATCCTACGGGGCAGTTCAAAAACCCTGTGACTAAGGAAGTACATGTTTTATTTGGTTTACGGTTTCTTCCCCCAGACCGCATTTCACAGGGGATTTTTAGAAACAATTCTTTTCTAATCCTAGTTGGCCGTGGAAAAAAGAGGAATTTAAAATATCTGTATCTTTCCCTCTTTGCAGTACAGTTTCCAAAAAGAACTGTGAAAAACTCTTCATACCTTTTTTAAATTTTTTTCTTTTTTAACATGGAAAAGCACTACAGGTGGTAACGAGCAAAGAGGGATGTAATTGGTCCCCTCTGGCAACCCTTTATTTCCCCACCCACAAAAGCCAAAAATGCGGGGCACACAAAACGACCCCACGGGAAAAAACCGGCGTAAGATCGGGGGGCACGAATATCCATCTCAACCCCCATTTTTTTGGGATATGTTCGGGAAACCCAATTGACTTCCGATTATCCAAAAGGGATAAAAAGGGCCCACTCGTTCCCAGGGCCAAAAGGTGTTGTCCTGCTGACAGCCCCGTCATATTTTGGGGGGGCCCCTTTCAGCACACGGGAGAGTCTTTACAAAAAAAAACGCACCCCGGTTTCTCACGAAAATTTGGGGGATCGTTTGACTTTCACCCAAGATAAAGGCTTTGATCTCTGATGATGGTGTGGCCCCAATTGCCGAGGTCCCCCAAATTTTGCCGGTCTACCTCACATTCCCTTTCCAAAAGAAAGGGCCTCTTGAAAAAAAATTTTTTTTAAATGTTTTATTTCTAGAGTTTGGGCGAATTAAATTCTAACGAAGTAATTCTTTATTAGAATTTCGGGAAAAACTTGGGTTTCGGAACGAAGCCCAACTTTGGGTACTTCGGGGGAACAAGGGGTGCTTTTGATTGATAAAAGGCTGGAGCACGGGGGCTTTTACATGGGGAAAAGAACTCTGGGGGGAAAAAGGGGAAAACCTGCATGACATATGCAGAGATGAAGCCAAAAGAAAACCGGGGATTCTGTGCCCGTCACCGCCCTATATAACCCCGGGCGAAAAGCGGGGAGCTCATACCACTCTCACTGTATTGAAAGGGAAGGTGCTGCCGGTGGCTGCTTTTTTATAGCTGATACAAAAGAACTCTTTTTTAAAATACAGCGATTTTTGGGGGTGTCTCAGCTTGCCCTCTAAAGACGCTTTCTTAACTTTTCTATTTCGATTTTGGGGGGTTTTTGGTTCTAAACCCTCCATGTGCGCCCAATGCAGCTGCATATAACTTTTTTAATTTGCAAACGGTTAAAAACACATTGAAAAACCAAGGGGGAACTAAGCCTGTTCCTGTTGTATTAAATTAAATAATCAGCGTTTTTTCAATACAAATACCACTTCACTTTTGGCTCCCTAAATTCTTTTCCCAATTTAAAATCCAGGGTTTTAATTTAACCCATTTTTTCTGGGGGGCTGTGGTGACAAAAATAAACCGCTTTTTCCCCCGGGCAAAAAATATTTTTTTTCCTGTAGCATAATTCCCCAACAAAGGTGAATTACAAGTTTTCGTGTTTTTTTGGTGTAACGTAAAAACACGCCTTTTGTAACACGCAAAAAAAGCTCATATTTTTTGGTTGCTCAATTCTTTTGCGCAATTTACATCCGGGGTTTTAATTTAACGTTGTCAGTTTGTTTGGGGAGACAAAAAGGGAAACCGTTTAAAACACCGCCAAAAAAATACTTTTTTTCCTTTTAAAAAAATTCACCAAGAAAAGGTTAATTAAAAGGGATTTCGTGTTTTTTGTGTACGTAAAATACATCCCATTGAAAAACGCAAAAAATTTCATAGTTTTTGTTGCCCCAATTTTTTTTGCGCAATTTACATCCGGGGGTTAAATTTAAAGCGTTTTTTCCCTCATGCTGTGGTGAATAAAATAAACCGTTTTTTTTCCCCGGGCAAAAAAGACATTTTTCTTTACAAAAATTTACAAGCAAAGGTTTTTAAATTTACAATTTTTCCTCTTGTTGTTTTAACGTAAAAACCGCCATTGTAACACGCTCCCAAAGCCCCCAATTTTTTGGGTTGCTCAATTTTTTTGCGCAAATTTACATCCGGGGGTTTAATTAAGCTTTTTTTTTCTCCCTGCTTTTGGTGCCCAAAAAAAACCCGTTTTTTTTCACCGCCAAAAAAAAATTTTTCCCCCTGCACATAATTCAAAACCGAAGGTTGATTACAAGTTTTCCCTTTTTGGTTGTGTATTTAAAAATACACGCCATTTAACACCGCAAAAACCCTGGTAATTTTTGGCTGCCAATTCTTTTGGGCGTTTTTTTAAAACCAGGGTTAATTAAGCTTTTTTCGGGCTGTTGGGTGACTAAAAAAACCCCGTTTTTTTAAACCGGCAAAAAATACATTTTTCCTGTACCCAAAATTCACAACAAAGGTTAATTACAAGTTTTCCCTTTTGTGTAGCGAAAAAATACACCGCCATTGTAACCCCGCTAAAAAAACCCTTGTATTTTTTGGGTTGCTCAAAAAATTTTGCAAATTTACACCCAAAGGGGTTTAAATTTAAAGCGTTTTTTCCCTGCTGCTGGGTGATTTAAAATAAACCCCCTTTTTCCCACCGGCAAAAAAAAAAATTTTTTTTCTTTTAACATAATTCAAAAACAAAGGGTTTAATTACAATTTTTTCCTCTTTTTTGTGAAGCGAAAAAAAACACCCATTGTAAAAACCCCAAAAAAGCTCGTATTTTTTTTGGTTGCTCAATTTTTTTTGCCCCAATTTACATCCAGGGATTAATTAACCCTTTGGGTTCCCTGTTTCTGTGGTGACTAAAATAAACCGTTTTTTTCCCCCAAATAAGACATTTTTTCTGAAAGCATAATTCCCCAAAAAAAGGGTTAATTACAAATTTTTTTCCCTTTTTTGTGTAGCGAAACAACACGCCATTGTAACACGCACAAATCTCGTTTTTTTTTGGTTCTAAATTTTTCTTTTGCAAAAATTTACACCCAGGGTTTAAATTTAAGCGTTGTTCGCTGCTTTAGTGATAAAATAAACCGCTTTTCACCGGCAAAAAAAAATATTTTTTTCTGTAGCAAAATTCCAACAAAGGGTTAATTACAAGTTTTCCTCTTTTGTGTAGCAAAAAATACACGCCTTTGGGAAAACACCTACAAAGCTCGTCTTTTTGGTTTTGCTAAATTTCCCTTTTGCGAAAATTTACACCCAAAGGGGTTTAAAATTAAGCTTTGTTCGGGCCCTCCCATGGTGACAAAAGAAACCGTTTTTTTCACATTAAAAAAAATTAATTTTTTCTGTAGCAAAAATTCACAACGAAGGTTAATTACAAGTTTTCCTCTTTTTGGGGGGTAGCGAAAAATACACCCATTTGAAACCCACGCTAAAAACTTGTATTTTTTTGTTCCCCCAATTTTTTTTTCCCAAAATTTTTTACCCCGGGGGGTTAATTAAGCGTTGTTTTTGCTGCTGGGTGACTAAAAAAAAACCCCCCTTTTTTCACCGGCAAAAAATACATTTTTTTTGTACAAAATTTTCCAAAAGCAAAGGGTTTAATTACAATTTTTTCCTCTTGTTGTGTACGTAAAATACAGGGCATTGTAACACACAAAAAAGCTGGTAGTTTTTTGGTTGCTAAATTCTTTTTCGCAATTTAAACATCCAAGGGTTAACTAAAAATTTTTCCCGGGCATTGTACCATAAAAAAAATTTTGTTTTTAAACGCCATAGAAAAATTCTGAAAGCTAATTCATATCCAAAGGGGTTAATTAACCCTTTTTTTGTGTTTTTAAAACCCAGTAAAATACACAAGTTTTTAAAGGGAAACAAACGGGTAAATTTTTTCCTCCCATTTGTGGACCCAAATTTATATCCAAGGTTTTCCCCAAGGGCCCGGGTTAAAACGGGGGTTTCATTGGAGTCAAATACAGGGTGTGTATTTATCATATACAGATATTTTTCACCCAAACAGGGGCTGAAACATTTTAAAAACAAACAGTATGCCCAAAACAGAGAGGGGGCGGGCCCTCTTCACCTGCGAGGGGGCAGGGGGAAACAAACATTCCGGGAAGGGGGGCCCGGGTCGCATCAAAAGAAAGGGGGACGTCCCAGCAGGGGTAAATTCGGTGGGGCCCACAACTGCCACTGCCCTCTAGGGGCCGTTTTGTTGTTCGGGAAAAACCCAATGTTTCTTAAATTGGTTGCCTAGGTAAAACTACTTCCTCCCAAAGACATCTGACAACCCCAGACAAGAGTCGGGGGGGAAACGCAGACAAAACCGGGAGGGGGTCAGGGGCCCTCACCTGTCCTCAACCCCCCCTCTGTCCCCTTTGCAGTTCCCCCCAGCCAGAAATCACTATATGGTCTGCCTCAGCCCCAAACTAAATAGCGGGGATAAAAAATTTGAGGAGGGCAGTAAAGCAGCTACTTGGCAGCGAAGAAAATGGGCCAAAACCCCGGTTTTCTTCCCGTAGGGGGCAAAGTAAAGATGTTAGATGGCATAGGGGGTTTCATGTTTTGAGGGTACCCTCTGCAAAACAAGCCCCATTAAATGGGGACAGCGTGACAAATAAAACACAAAAAAGATTTTGGTTTGAAAACCCCGACCGCATTTGGGACCCCCTTTGGAAGAAAGGGGTTTCATCATCGCAGGAGAAGAGGGGGGCAGCTTGCGTGTCAGGAAAGCGGCCAGCCACAAGGGGGTTGTTTTGGCTGTGAGTCAGCATGGTACAGCATTGTGAGGTCGGGAGCTGGGCCCCAACGGGTAAAAAAACCCCCGCTTCCCCAGGTCCAAAAAAAGTAGGGCACGGGGGCTCAGCGAAAAGGGGCGGTAGAAATTTCATTTCATTGCAGGGGCGTTGGCAAAAAAAATCACCCTACTCGGGGGTTGTGGAAATTCTTTGTTTAAGACACCGGAGGGGGCCGAATGGGGGTAATTAAAAATTTTGTGGCAAAAGTGAAGCGGGGCCAGGGAGCAAATTTTGGCCCCACAGCCCGCGTCAACACATGCACGGTCACCACCCGGGTTCCCTGGGAGAAATGGGGCTCAGGGGGGTGGTGGTCCATTCTGCCGTCCCGCAGCACCCACAGCGGCCAGGGGCCCTCATGCCATTCCCAGCCATTCAAGGTTTCCCCACCATCTCTTCAAAAGGAGCTTTTTTCTTTTTGGGACATCTTTTCCCGGTCCAGATTTTTCCCTCCCCTCCCCTTCTAAAGGGCCGCCAGCATTTTCCCGTTCACCGAGGCGATTGCAAGGAGACAACAGTATCCCCCAAAACCATCCAAAGGGGGCAGCAGCTGACCGTGCTCCTGCCCCAAGTTTTTTGGTACTCAGGCCCCCCCTTTTCCCAAATGGGGGATCTGCACCATTCAGAAAAACTAATGGCTTTGCCGACCCAAAAGTTTCCCAATTTTCCAAGCCAAAATTTTCTTTTCCAAAAAGGCAGCCCCAAGCACTTCAAAAATTTATTTTAGAACAAAAGGTGGGCCAGTCCTTGAGCTTATGGGTTTTGTTCTAAGGTGCCCCGGCACGGGGAACGTCTAGGAGCTGTAACAAACGGTGGGGGCCAAAGAACATGTCCTTTACGGCCCATTGGGTAATTTCCCTTCCTGCCCAGGCACACCAACCAAAATTGGACCCGAGACCGCCCTTTAACCTCCACGTTGTCAAAATGCGGCCCCCTGTGCCAAAAGGGCCGCCTCCTCCTCCTCCACCACCACCACCATCTTTAGCCCCCCACAATAAAAGCCCATCATACCACATGTGTAGGGGGCAGCGGTGGCCCCCGCAGTTCTACCCTTTGGGTTTTCCTCGGCGAACTTTCCCCCAAAAAGGGAGGGAAAAGCCCGCGTCATGCACAAGAAATTGATGTTTGGGTTTCTCCCCGCCAACTCAAAACGGGAACATGGGGATTGGGTAGAGAAAGGGCGAAATTTATTCTAACGAAGAAGGGGAAATTTTTTTAGAATTTCCAGGAAAAAATTCGGTTTTGAAAAAAATCCCAAGTTTGGGGTAATTTGGGTGAACGAAGTTTGCGTTTGTTTTATAAAAAAGGCTGCGAGCAAATGGGGGTTAAAATGGGGGCCCAAAACACTCTTGGGAGGAAAAGGGCATAGCCTTTCATGACATGGCAGAGATAAGCCAATCAAGGGCCGGGGGGATTTTGTGACGTCAACCCGCACAATATAAATCCGGGGGCGGGCGCTGGAGCTTTACACTCCTCCCCACTTTACTATCAAAGGGAAAGGGGCTGCGCCGCCCGAAAGTGTTACTTTTTACTGAAAGAACGATTTTTATTTCAGGCCGGGTTTTTGTGGGGTGTCTCCCCTTGGGCCCCAGAGACTTTCTTTTCTTTAATTTTTCTATTTTTTTGATTTTTTTTTTGGGATTGGAAACTGGAGTCCCCGTGTGCGTCCCCCTGCAGCTGCATATAAATTTAATCTATTTTGCTTACAGCACATTGAATATCCAAGGGGGGTCTAAAACCATTTTCCCGTTGTAATTTATTTTAAAAAAACAGCGTTTTTACAATACAAATACCACTTCATTTTTTGGGGCTCAATTTCTTTTCCACAGTTTTTTCATCCAGGGGTTAAAATTTAAACGTTGTTTTTTTCTGCTTGGGGACTCCAAGAAACCGTCCCTTTTTTAAAACCCCCATAAAAAAACCCAAATTTCCTTTAGCCAAAATTTACAAGCGAAGGTTTTAAATTTAAAAATTTTTTTTCCCCTTTTTTTTGTACCGTAGAAAACCCCCGCCATTGTAATACCACAAAAACTAAAATAGTTTTTTGGTTTCTCAATTGTTTGGCGCAAATTTTTCATCCAGGGGGTTTAAATTTAAACGTTGTTTTTTCTTTTTTTTGGTGACAAAAAAAACCGTCTTTTTCACCGCCCCAAAAAATTTCAATTTTCCAGAGGGATAATTCACAAAACGAAGGTTTTTTTACAAAAATTTTTCTCTTGTTGTGTAGCGTAGAAAAAAAAAACCAATTTAACACGCTCAAAAACTAATTTTGTTTGTGGCTGCTCAATTCTTTTTTCCCCAAAATTTCATCCAGGGGTTAATTAAGCGTAGTTCTGCAGTTGTACTCATAAAAGAAAATTTTTTTTCACGAACACAAGAAATTCTTTACATAAAATTTATATCCGAAAAAGGTTTTTAAAAAAACCGTTTTGGCCCTTTTATGTTCAGTAAAATACAAAAGAGTTTTAAACGGCACATACAAGTCAATTTTTTTCCTGCCAATTTTTGGGGCGCAATTTATATCCAAGGGTTACCAACTTGTTACTTTCGTTTTTGGAGTCAAATACCCGGGTTTTGTATTTATCATATACAGATAACTTCATCAAACAGTGGTTTTGTACATTTTTTGAACAAACAGTATGTCAGACCGAGAACTGGCGGGGGTCTTCACCCTTTTGAGTGGCAGAGGCACAAAAAATTCCACCCAAAGGGCGCAGCACAGCAAGGGGGCTCCCCAGCAGGGGGCCCCCTCGGGGAGGGGCCCAACCCGCCCGGGGTCATCTAGCGGCCGTGTGCTGACTAGCAACCCCAAAGGGGTTTTGAATTGGGTTTACTAGGTCATCCCCCTTTTCCCCCCAGTTGTCATCTGACAACCCCCGCCAAAGAGTCCCGGGGGGAACGTCAGACCAACCCATAGTTTTGGGATGGCCCGGGCGGGTCCGCGGGGGCCCCCCCCCTTCCTCAACCCGCCTCTGTCCCCTCCGGTTCCCCCCCCAGCCGAGATCCCACTATGTGGTCTGGGGCTCAGCGCCACTATCCATGATGGACAATTTGAGGATGGGAGTCAGCACTACTTTTCAACGAAGAAATTTGGGGCCAAAAACCCCCTTTTTGCAGTTTGGCGGCAAAAATAAAAGAATGTTTAGAATTTGGGATGGGAGGTTTATGTTTTTGAGGGGTCAGCCCCCTGCATACCAAGACCCTTTATTTAGGACAGCAAATTCCATGAAACACCCCAAAAGAAGATGAGTGGGCCCACCGCAACCTTTTGGAAACCGGGTGAGGGAAAAGGGGTTCATCATCGTCAGGAAAAAGAGGGCGTCAGCTTGGGACACCAGCAAGTGGGTCGTGTGGCCGTGAACAGCAGGATAGGCACAGTTTTGAAAGGGCGGGGAGCCAAGCGGGGCCCCGGGGGAAAAAAAACCCCCTTTGCAGTTCCAAGGAAAAAAAGCGGGGAAAAAAAGGGGCCAGCGAGGCAGCGTGGGCAGTTTGGGCACTCATGCGGAGCGTTGGCGGGAAAAATCCGATACTTCCCCGGCCGCGGTGTGGCAGTTCTTTGCTAAGACACCGGAGGGGGCCGAAAATGGGTATATGTAGAACTGTAGCAAAAATTTAAGCGTGGGGCCCGGGGGCCCAAAAATTTTCACCGGGGGGGGGGAAAGCCCCCCCGGA
>JAODAL010074449.1:0-14367 GCA_025379985.1 Phyllomedusa bahiana
GAAAAATCTTTGAGTTTTTAGTTCATTGTTTTGATAAAAAATGTTTAAGCCCCCCCCAACTTTAAACGGGATCTCAAGGCAGGTGGTCCTACTCTATTAGTACCACTCATTTGAGTCCAATTCAGACTTCTCATTTGGATCCACAGACCTCCATAATCCAGAGAGAGAAAAGGCACCAGCTTTATAAGCATACTGCACTGATCTGGCAACCTGTGGAGGTGCGCGGAGTGCAATAAACCAAAATGGAGGCATCCATTCCTCCCTATATGAGTTAAAAGCAATATATGCCAAATGCAACGTATGTTTCTGCACAAAAAAAACATTTCTGAAAAACACAATGTGAACACAGGTGCACACTGGCATGGTTGTGGTACATATACACACATTCCAATGCCAGTAACACACCATCAGCTAAAAGGGCTATCAAACAAGACATGAAAACCTCCAAAAAAGCATTTATGCTATCTACAATACATGAAAAAATCTTTGAGGTTCTTAGTTCATATTTTTTTGAAAAAAACTTTTAAAGCCACCCCCGACTTCAAGGGGATTCAAGGCAGGTGGTCCTACTCTATTTTTACCCCTAAATTGAGTCCAATTCAGACTTCTCTTTTGGGTCCACAGACCTCCAAATCCAGAGAGAAAAAAGGCACCATCTTTATTAGCAACTGCACGATCTAGCAACCTGTGGAGGTGCGCAGAGTGCAATAAACCAAAATGGAGGCATCCACTCCTCCCTATATAAGTTAAAAGCAATATATGCCAAATGCAACGCATGGTTCTGCACAAATAAAAAAAAATTTTTTTCTGAAAAACACAATGTGAACACAGGTGCACACTGGCATGGTTGTGGTACATATACACACATTCCAATGTCAGTAGCACACCATCAGCTAAAAGAGGTATCAAACGAGAAATGAAAACCTCCAAAAAAGTATTTATGCTATCTACAATACATGAAAAAATCTTTGAGGTTCTTAGTTCACATGTTTTGATCAAAACTGTTTAAGCCAACGCCGACTTTCAACGGGCCCAATGGGGTAGTCCTACTTATAATTACCCTCAATTGAGTCCAATTCAGACTTCTCATATGGGTCCACAGACCTCCATAATCCAGAGAGAGAAAAGGCACCCACCTTGCTTCCACAAAACACTGCTACGGTTGTGCTTCTGACACCAGGCCTTCTCAGCTGCCTACCCGATCATGCGGGGGATATGAGCCAGCACTTCTGCTTGCAGGAACAATCGCACTTGAAACACATGTTCCACATAGTGGCAGGACATGGTCGCGAGAAAGGCAAAATGGACGGGACTGATTCCTTCAACGAGGTATTCCTCTCCCATACTCCAAGTGGGGTTCAAGGTACAGATAAAAGGCCTGGATACCAAACCCTTTCCCAAATATCTATTATAGATACTCCATTGCCAGCCTCAACAGTGTTATCCTCCCACTTACAACCACATCCTGGCATAGGTCTATTAACCCCATTACTGCCGGGGCATACTTTGGGGAACCGAAGGGAAATTGGGTTACTGCTGTTCCCTACACCCATAAGGTCTTCTGACTGTCCTCAAACCATTATATGCCCCTTACTCACCTCCAATCTTCTCCACACCATCCTTCATTTCCTACCATATGGCACACCACCATTTTGGCAAAAATATGAGAATCAGAGGACTTCCTGAGTCAGTTGCGCCTGCTTCCTGAGTCAGTTGAGCCCATTACAGATATAATGAAATGGACAGAGCTCACAGAGCCCTTCGCCATGCCAATGTAGTATACAGGAGTTTAACCCCTTGTATGTACTAAGGTATGATTTAATGCTGAACTACTGTTAGGCTGCGTCTAAATGGCACAGAAATACTGTTGGACTTTCGGCGGTTTCAGTATTTTGAATCTGATGGTACACTGTGCTGGTTTGACTGCAGTGAAAAAGCCCTGCTGTAGTCTATACAGAATGTCTATTTTTTTTACCGTCGGGTTTAAAATCCAGTGGAATATGCAACATGTTGCATATTTAATGGGATTCCGTCAGATTTCCATACATTCAATTGTACGGGCCAATGGCAAATCCAAAAAAATGATTTTTCAACAAATCTACACCAAAACACACAGTCGGATTTAGGACAGCATTTTTACATTTGCCATGTAGACCCATCCTTACAGTTCACCTTTACTATTCACTGGGTCTTAGACTGGATCACTTGGGTCTTCACTGGGTGTAGACTTAACCTTAATGTATTCACAATGAAGTGATGATGATGACGACATGACCTTTGAGTGAACTCTAAGGGCAGAAGATGAGAAAACAACTGTGGGCGGAAGGGCTCCTAGCACTGGCAGGATGTAATGTGAGGCATCGCAAGCGGCGGCAGGGGCCAGGTAAAGACTGCAGAGTGTGATGTGGTGGTCTGTGGCTGCACCATCGCCGATACCTTAAAGGGGTTGTCTCGCTACAATGATTGGGTTTTAATTTAAAGATCTTTAAAAAACAAGCAGCTTTGCAATATATGTTCATTACAAATGTCCTACTGAATTTGAGCTAGCCCTGTTAGTATTACTACATCAGCTTCCAGATCTCAAATAGTAGCCGACCTGTTGATCCTTTTCTTACGGGCTGTCAGGTCTGAATGACTCATCACCTTTGAAGACAGGTCGAGCAGAGAGCCCCCCGCACAGAATGCTTCTGGATGGAGGGGGGAGGGGGGAGGGGGAGGGAGGACTCTGGAGTCTGTGTCCCAGCAGCCTGGATTAACCCTGTGTGTGCCTGCTTCCTCCTGCTCTCTACACAGATAGATGTGACAGCAGTGACCCTGTCTGTTACTAAATCATGTATATGTTTTTTGGAACTGTGACTATACTAATTTTATACAGATCAGGCATTTTGAATACTTTATGTTCTCCTGTATTAGGGACACATCCTGAGTATAGTAACACTGCCCTTGTTGTTGCTGGAGATGTGGAGATTTTGTAAGCTAAGCGGGGATATGGGAACAAAATGCATCCCCTTCCCTTTTATTAGCACACAGCTTCATATTCCTCTTACACTCCTAGATCACCCCTCTCCTGCAACAGCCCCTGGGCAGGCACACACAGGGTAACTCTGAGAGCAAACCCCCTCCCCCCCCTGTATAGAAGTTACAGCTGCCTGTGTGCTGATGGGAGGGGGGAGAGGGAGCAGAACAGACAGACCAAGAAGCACGCCCCTCAGTTCAACTTACCAGGGACACTGACAGGCTGAAAGCTCGTAATGAGACAACTCCTTTAACAACTCCTATCGACTTGGGACATCAATGATCAACAGCGGATGGTGGTGACATCGGGGGACTAGTTAACACTCGGTGGCTATGTAGCTGCAAAGCCCTTTAACAGCACTATGATGTACTCATATTTCATATGTCGGTAAGGAGTTGAAGAATGCCCTACAAAAAGTAGAATGTCTTGAAACTAAACATATTCAGGCTTTAACTGTACATGTTCTGAGAGATATACTGTCTTTGAGAATGGAGGTTAAACACCATTTAGAATTCTTCTGTGAATGATTTCTATGTATAGGTTGTAGTAAAGGTTGTAGGCCTTGAGACAGCAAATTGCTAGATCCCATAATCCCTGTATCAAGTCACTAAATACTAGTTTAGTCCATATGACAAAGGAAATCAGCAAAACTTTCCATTCCTTCTACTCTAATTTATACAACCATCAACACCCACCTCTAATGTGCCAAATCATCTTAACATCTGCTCTCACATCCTGGACATTAGCTCATGCAGCAGTTATCCCCAAGCCAGACAAGGACCTTTCCTCATGCGGGAGCATAGGCGTAATTTTAGGGGGGTATAAAGCGGGTCATAAATCAGGCGCATTCTAGCGCTAGGGCGACATTTCTGGCTCAGATTAACCACTTTGAAAGTGCTCTACCTGTTCCAGCAGTAATGCGCCTCAACATAGCATTGAGAGATTATACTGAATAACATGGAATGATATTGTTAAAAAAGTCATTCAAAAGTTTCCAAACAGTTGCTGCCTATGCTCATTGAATGCAATGAACTCGTTAGCAAGTGACTTGATATCCAGGTGATTAATGTACTCAGAGGAGGAAGAAGTTAACCTTTTGCCTTCTATATTTCTGTGTATCTTGGGGGTACAGAGTAGGTAGCAGCCTCAAGTGTCAGTGCAAAGTGAGAGCAGCATTCTGATTGGTAGAGCAAGAGTCAGCAGGAGCTGCTTCACCAATCAGTGCTGCTCAAAGTCCAGCACAGTCTGTATCTGGGGCTGTGTAGGTATCTTTGCCTCCCATCGTATACCACTTCCCCTATGCTTAGACCTCATCAGAGAAGAAGAGAAGCTTCTGCCGAATGAATAAGTGGCCCCCTGCTACTCCTGTCTGTAGCGGCAGGAAAAAGCTGCCGACCGCACCAGACTACAGGAGACAGGTAAGGAGGGGACAAGGGTGCCAGGCGTTGTGTGTGCATGTAGGGTATGTACTGTATATGTGAGATGTGTAAATACTGTATTGACAGCCATGTGTCTAGTGTAAATATATATAATGTGTGTTTACATGTGTCCAGTGTGCGTATAAGGATATGTTCACACGGCGTCTTAGTGGTCTGTATTTCAGGACGTAATTGTGATACATGATGCCCCGAATTATGGACTGTAATTATGGTACTTCATAGCTCTCATTGAGAGAGAAGATTAACTTCCATTTCCGACATGTGCTGTGTGCCGGGGAAAATTAAAGTGAATGGGGCCAGCCCTGCAGCATTTTAGAAGTACAGACTGGCCACCGCGTACTTCTAAAACCCCGGCATATAGCAGAGCACACAGTACGCCCTGCTATACGCCATGTGAACATACCTTAAAAACATGAATGCTGATTCTATGGCGGAATCAGTGCTGGATCTGTCTCAGACCCGGCATCTAATCCGACAGAAAACTGATTTACATTATACCCTATGTAAAATCAGTGTCATTGTTTAGATTATGCTGATTTAACATGAGTATTTTCAGCCCGTACTGTCAGCGCCTACACAGAATTCTTCGAAGCGTTTTACGCACTAACAGCACTAAAGGATAGGAGGTAGGAATATAACTCGGGCAGTCTGGGTAATTTGCTCTTCAGAATTCTGCATTTGCAAGTGCCGAATTCACAACAAGCAAATGACACTGTCAATGTTGAAAAACCATCATGCGAACGCACCCTAAGGGCTCGTTCACACGGCTTATTTTGGGACTGACTTCAGCCGTATTGAGTGCCGTATTTGCGCTCCAATACGGCTGAAATCAGTCCCAGGCATTACGGTAATCCCCAGTTCTCATAGCATTACGGTAATCCCCAGTTCTCATGGACTAATATTTTCAAACTAATGGTGTATAAATAACCCCAAATTTTATATATGTATAAAATTTTATACATAAATTTTTATGTACAGGCTGGAGTGCTTGCTTTAATTTTTCTACTCAATTTGGAATATACTAATTAATCATTTTAATTTTTAATGAGATCACTTCCTCAATACAAATTGATTTTCTAAAAAAATCAATGGCAATATAATGATGGATACCAGTGTACACAGGCTCTGCAGGCTGTATATTGCCTCCATACAGTGACCATATAGTGGTAGATACTGTTGTACACATTGTTCTGCACGCATAAGTGATTACAGTGCAGTTACATTTAGAGACTCACAGGTGACGTCTTTTCTGATGAGTCGTTCTCTTTCCCTTTACTTTCTTCATCCGGTCCAGACCACCATGACGTCTTCTCATGACCACAATTCGTCCCTGCAGAATCTATCACAAATATGTTAAACCAAACAGTAAAAAGTGTCCCCAGCCAACTATAGGGCCATCATTTGTGACACCAGAAGGTAGGAACACACCCTATATATTAGGCAGACCCCCCTCAACCACCACATTAGGCAGGCAGATAGGTAGATGCTCATTTTAGGTAGATTAGACCCTAAAAAATTAGTCAGGCTGGGCAGACTCTTCCTATTAAGTAGGTAAAGACCCCCTTCAGTATAGGGTTCCTCTCAGTAGGTAAGTATATGAGGGCCCCCAATAGGTAGCTGAGGGGAATAATCACTGGTGAGGGTACAACAAATCCGACTATAAAATATAACATTTATTACTATAGTTTTAAAAGATGTATATGTACTTTAAACCCAACTTGACACTGAATCATCAGAAAACCAAGATCCAGCTTGCAAGAAAGAGGGTAGATAGAGCGGGGGGAATTTCCAAATATTTATAAGATGCCTCAATTGAGGTCTCTTACAGTTTATAGTTCTTCTCTCGATCATATGATGATCTTCTGAATCCTGTATGTCCAGCGTTCCCATTCCATGATATGGCTTGAAGGGAGAAGGAAAAATTGTGGAACATCAAGGTGCAATACTGACCCTACTAACACCCCTAAGACATCCATCAAAGAACACCAGGGTTGTCGTCCTGAAAAGGACAGCCCCATCTATCCAAAAACTCGCCCTATAAACCCTGAATCACCCTATTCAAAATGGTACCTCCAACACCTCCCCCAAAAACATACAAGGAAAAAAGTTATTTACACATGAGATTAACCTATGCTTGATCGGACATCAAGATCCTGACGCATTTCCCCCTCGTATATAAGAAGGTTCATCAGGGGACAAAATATAACCCTAAAAGCATTGGTTTACTGGAGATAATACTCCTATAAAGATAATACCACTGTACCTAAAGAAAAATCACAGTGGATTTCTAGCCTACCACTGATGAGGGGAACCCTATACTGATCTTTACATAACCAATAGAAAGAGTCTGTCTACTTATCTGACTAATTTTTAGAGTCTAATCTACACATAGGATCCCCCAGTAGATAGGTTGAAATATATAGCCCCTTCTAGTACGTAGGTATAAAGGGCTCTCTCTTGTACTTAAAAATATGGGGCCCTCTCTAGTAGGTAGGTAAATAGGACCCCAATAGATAGATGCATAGGTTCCGCCAGTAAGTAGGTATATAGTGCCCTCCATAGGTAAGTAGGTACATAGTTCCCCAGTTGGTAGGTAGGTATATCCTGTCCCCCAGTAGTAAGGTAAGTGTATATAGGGCCCCCTTAGTACTTAGATAGGCGTATATAGGCACCCCAGTACTTATGTAGGTATATATAGGGCCCTCTCAGTACTTAGGTAGGTGTATATAGGGCTTCACTCAGCACTTAGGTCCCTATTAAAAAAATATATTAAAAAAAATAATACATCTGTTCTCCCGCTGAATGCTTGACTTTGAATCCGAAGTGGGTGGTGTGATGTCACCACGCCACCCGCTCCGGGACGCCACTTCCAATGTCTGCTAGGCCCTTAGTCTAGCGACAGGTTTAGGGCCTACTACAGTCAGAGGCACGATGACATCATTACATCGCTGCCTCCAGTGAACAAAAAAACACATTTGCCGTTGGCAAGCTTGAACCTTTTTCCTTCAACAAAAATGTTTAATCTATAACCTGTAATCAAAAATTATTGAAAAAATAGCTTTAGCAATTGTTTTAAAATTAGAACTCCAGACCTCTATAGTAACGGTATGTTATCTAGCTCACTCAGTATTTGGCTACCCAGATCTGATTTGGAGACAGATACAAATAGTCACTCAGTGCTTGCAACAGTGTTTTCTTATAGGTGCAGTTTAAACAGCATTGTCTGAGGTGAATTTAACCCTCAGAATCCTATTCCAGCTGCTGCCTAATTAGGACATTGTTCACCTGTTAGGGTATGTTCACGCGGCATTTCGGGATATGTTTTCGAATTCGTGTTGGATCTGAAAATCGCATCCCAAAACGCTGCATCGATCGGATCCTAAATGGATCCAACACGTATCCCACACGCAGAAGGTGTGTGAGTGGTTGTCTTACATGTATTTTTGCATTTGTGCAATCTCCCCATGTATTATACTGTGGCTTTTCTGCACGCTAGTGTGAACAGGTATCAATTTAATGTGCAATCTAATCTAGTGGTGCGGTATGTGAGCTACTGCTCAGCAATCAGCTGCACCTGTTTATCTTTCCCAAGTAGCATAGGGGCTTGTTGTGCCTCTTTAATGGGTTCAGTTTCAGTCCAGCCTTTGAGCTGTGAGTATGGCCTCGTTTCTGTGTTTGGATGTGTGTTGGATGCAGCAGGATGTCACCCTATAATTTTAAATGGGGCTCCTGCTGCGTCTTTCGGACCAAGAATTGACATGTCAGTTCTTGGAACGGATCCGAAAGACGCAGTGAGACATGCATCGGCGATCACTCATGTGAACGCCAATGTGTATTTCATATTAAAAGCAATGTAAATCACATTGCTATTTGTTAGCTGCGTGTTTGGGTCCATTTGGGGTCCGACAGACGGATCCAAACACGCAGCTAAAAGTGTATGAAAACATGGAGTCAAGACGCCGTGTGAGCATACCCTTAGTGTGAACTACACCCTATTAGGATATGTTCACACGGCATAATTGCGGGGCACATTTCGTCACGTATTTGCGCTTCAATACGCCCGACATGCGCCCTGCAATTATGGTAATTACTAGCTCTCATAGAGAACTATGAATTACGTCCGTCTCTCCCGGCGTACAATACAACGTCACTCCTTTGAGTCGCTTGCACACTGCTGATAACAAAAGTGATGGGGCCAGCAAAGGGCAGGCCCCTCTGAGCTTTAGAAGTATGTGCTGATCAGCGCATACTTCTAAAACAATCAGTGTACTGCGGCGCGCACATTATGTGCCGCGATACGCCGTGTGAACATACCCTTATATTTTCACAGGTTAGTTCTCCCGTAGATACAAAGATAGTTATTTATTAACTATCCAACAATATAGCTTCAGCCCCTATAAACAACATCAGTCTAAGCGTGCTTTCACACACAACTGTGTTTCTGATGCGTTTTTTGGATTATTTTTTTGTGCAGAAAAGCACAGCAATTAATGCTGTACTTTTCTGCACAAAAACCTCTAATAGTGGATATATATATATATTTCCTGATCGTCCTACGGCAGCACACCATTGGATTACTTCCCCCTAGGTACAACTAGGAGAGACAGGTTAACAAGCAGTAATTGAACTAACTAATCACTTAGGTGTTGCCCTATAAAGCCTGGCTGGAAGCACCGCACACCAGTATTTTTTTTCTCAGGACTTGGAAGAGACATGTGCTCTATCGTTGCCCTGTGTGATAATTCGTCTAAGGCCAAATTCATATTCCGGGCTGTATACTGAGAGCGTTCTCAGTCCCTCGTCCCGAAGAACAAACATGTGGCAGTTGTTCATCTGAACAAACGTGTGTTCCTCCCTTGTAAGGGAGCGTGGCGTCCAGAAGTGCCTTGGCTAGATGGCTAGATTATTGACTGACATTTTTGTACTAATTGAATGCTATATAAATATATGAGCTTTTCACTTGTAGCATTGCTTGACAAAGGCCCCGTGAGGGGGTTGAAACGTCGCACTTTATTGGCATGGAGGAATAAAAAATCTTTCTTATCCACTACTTTGGAGTGCCGTGGACTTTCTTTGGAGTGTATTTGAGGAGCCCTTTGGATCAGGGTTTATACTGCTGACACCATCCATCTTCAATACAGAGGAGTGCTGCTTTTTTTCGTGGATTATGTATATATATATATATATATATTATATATATATATATAAAATATGTATAAAAAAAAAAATCCACGGCACTCTTGGTAGAATTCAAGCAAAAAGTGGTTTATTCCCCCATGCTCACAGAGCAACGTTTCAACTCCCTCACGGTGCCTTTGTCAAGCTGGCTTATTTGTATCTAAGCTGTTACTGCTGGCACCCATTCTATGACATTTTCTACATTGGGAGTGCAGCTAATTTTTGTATATATATATATATATATATATATATATATATATATATATATGTGTGTGTGTGACTAACCTCTAATAGTGGATAAGGCACTTAAATAGGAGACAAGTAGAGGGTGCATATCTATAGAGCTTGAGTGAGAACTTTCAATATATAGTTACTGTCTATCCACTGTTTGAATGCTGCACAGGAAAGTGATTTGCTAGCTATTTGAAATCTCAGGCTCTGTGTATATACATGCACTGCCCTGAATTTGGTGTTTTCCAAGCAATTTATCTGCATGATCATGTTAGTTTTAACACCTGCAGTATGTGGTTCACTTTGTGATCCTTGGCTGGTCAGTAGCTTTTTAACCATTGTGTTTCTATGTTGTGCTATCCTGCAAATAAGGGTGCTGTATCCTGGAACATGGCAGCTGTGGCTGGCCTTGGTATTTTAATGGATTTATCATAAAACTTTCTGCATATTTTTGGTACTGGCTTTTTGGTCTCTGTGGATACGCTGTTTCCCAGTGGTCTCCTGGAGTTGTTGTGCACCCTCACATGAAATCAGTATGTTCTGATGAGGTGAGCTGGCTTCTATATTTGCATTTGGTCACCACTAAGGCCTGCGCCTAGCTGTCACAAGCCCATAGGGTTTACCACCCTGTACATTTATGGTTATTATAACCACACCAGCCTCAACTCTCTTTGAGACACATACTTAGTAGCTAATTTTGACCACCATGACCCTCCGCCCTAGAAGCAGATTCTTACCAATACTGAACATATTAGCTGGCTGTTCTGAGAGGAAATTAATAAAACCACAGAGGCACTATGGGCTTGTTACAGAAAACTCTAAACAAACGTGTATTTTAGAAGAAGTTATAATAAAAAGATAAACCTTTTAAAGTACACCTGTCCCTCTTAAAAAAAAATAAATAAATAAAAAAAAATAAAATAAAAAATAATATATATATATATATATATATATATTATAATATATATATATATATATATATATATATATATATATATATATATATATATATATATTGTCCATAATCAGGTCTAGCCACCTCTAGACTGAACCTCGTGGGTTTTATTTTGTATTTTTTCCTCAATCCAAAACATTCAATGATACTGCTTTTACTGATTAATATGCAAATGAGGATATAGACTGGGTGGTGACTTGTCTACATGTGCAGTGGGATGTAAACCATACCTGTACTTCTTTGACATTATCAGATTAGTGTAGCGTTTTTGCAGCTCTTAAATGTTGATCTTGTGAGGATTACATCATGGCACAAGATGACACTCATTTCACAATGCATTGCATAGACCACATTTTTATGCATTTAAATAAACATATGGAAAAAATTCTCAAAAAATTACCCAAGTCTCTCCCTTGTAAAAGCTAAACTCAATATATTGGAAAGTAAATGTAATGTATTTTTTGCCCAGATGTATTTCTCTTCATGGAAGTTCCTAAGGCAGTAATCCATTTAACTGTGTAGTCTTACCGAAAGGTACAAGTTGTTGTACTCCACTACCGCTTCCCATAGCACATCATTGCAATCGCCTCTCTCCTTCCCAATCCCAGGTCCTGACCCTACAGGTCTCTCCGTAATATAATTAGTGGGCTGAAGCAATAATGTCTCATAAACAACATTAAGTGTTCTCTGGATATATTTTAAAAGGCTCAAGGAAAGAGAGTCTTGCAGCATCACCTATTGGATGTAGCGTTCCTCAATTCACATTTGACTCATTGAGTTTTGCAAAGTATAAGGGATTAATGCCAACCAGATGTTGGCATGTGGAGACTTGCAAGCCCTAACACCAGGTCCTATTATTTTTTTTTTTTTTTAACGTTCATTTTTCCCTCCTCGCCTTCCCAGAGCCATAACTCTTTTATTTTTCCACCTACATATGAGGGCTTTTGTTTTGCTGGACAAGATTTACTTTCTAATGGTGTTATTCATATTACCATAAAATACACTGGGGAAACTGCAAAAAAAAATTAAGTGGGGCAATATGTGAAAAAAAAAAACTACTTGTGCCATGTTTGCGGGTTTTTTGCTTTTACGGCGCTCAATCTTTGGTAAAACTGATGTGTTATCTGTATTCTACAGGTTAATATGCATCCGGCAATACCAAACATGTAGGGTTTCCGTTATGTTTTGGTACTGTAAAAAAATATTCCAAACATTTTCTATTTTTGAAATTTTATGCCGGGGCGACATTTTCTGTAACTAATGACTTTATGGAACTAACACCTATGTACTTGAATGAGGGGGGGGAGGGGAGGGCATTTTTTTTTTTGTAGGCTACAGTGTACTTTTTATTGCTACTAGTTTGGAAAGCATATGACTGTTTTCATTAAATTTATTCCAATTTTTAGAGGACATGAAATGACCAAAAAAAGTAATTTTTCCATTTGGAATTTTTTCTTCTCCAGTGTTCAGCATACGGGATAAATTTTATGTTCTATTTTAATCGGACTTTTTCAGATGCGGTGATACCAAATATGTGTAACTTTTTGAATTTTTTTTTTTATTTGCAAAATGGCGAAAGGGGGTGATTTGAACTTACTCATACTTTATTTATTTATTTTTTACTTTAACTTTGAGTACCCCTAGGGTGCTTCACCACTAGGGGGCTCGATTATTTATACAGCCTAATGCATTGTATAGACAATGCATTAGGGTGTACAAAGAGGGTGGTTTCCCTACTTCCTGCCTGGGGCAGGAAGTAGTGTAATCGAAAACATGACAGTGATGGAAGTGTATAAGGGGTTAAACAGCTGCAATTCTGCTACAAAGCCCCTTACCAACACTATGACGTACTCCTATGTTGGTAAAGCGTTAATATCTTTTTCCTGAAATTTAAATATATTTTAACAGGCTCATCGGGAAAGAGCTGGGACTCTTGCAGTGCTAGCTGTTGAATTTACTGGCATGGAGTTAATCCGTTTTACATTCCAAGACCAAGTGAGTCGAATGTAAATTTTAAATACTACATCCAATAGGAGGCGCTACCAGAGTCCCAGCTATTTTTTTCCCCATGAGTGTTTTAGAAACTATTTAGATTTCAGTGAAGAGATCAAGGCATATAAGTTTCTACATGCCAACATGGTGCCTCTCCCTAATAATTTTTTTTTCGACACATAACTGGAAATTGCTTAAGAATTCTTAAAAGATTGTATTAGTGGACATTACTCTAGCTTTTTCCTCCATTGAGACTTTTTGATATAATCAGGCTGTAAATAACCAGTAAAATAGGACACACCCAGCGTTAGATAACAAAAAATATGTAGTGGAGGGGTTTATATCACTGCTTCTGGAGCTCTAGTGTAGTTTACTTTTCCTTGAAGATCTAGTTTGGAAGAGGGTTTCAAATTAAATTTTTCTGTTGGCCAACGGTTAAAGAGAGGGTAAATTTGTTCTCTAGTAGTCTAGTGCAAGAATGGGGCTAATATTTTGTTGCTTGTTTAGTATAAAATAGAGGGCTAATGCTCTGTGGTTTGGTGGTTTTTCTCACCTCCTTAAACTCTAGCAAGGTGTCCTGCAGTCTTGTCAGAAAGCTCCATGTTATGTGTTCATAGTAATCTGCTTCTCTTCCTGCCATGTAGAAATTATATAGTTATGTCTATGATCAGACTGTTTGCTTTTATTGCTCCGCCTTATCCTAAGAGAAGTGGTAAGGAGAATTCTTGGGCAGATAGACCACACAACTGCAGACAAACTGCATACCTTTTTTTTTTTTTTTTTTTTAGTAATGTAACCCCCCCAAAGGGAAGCAATGCATACAGTGGATTCTATACACAGAGGCATTCACTCTTCTTTCCCAGACATGCATTGGGCTTCACTACACAGCAGCCCTGGTTTGGTGACATCACAGGAAGTGGGAGAAGAGATGAGCAGGAGGAGCTGGGAAGAGGCAGAAGTGTGGAGACTACAGAGGACAGAGAGCTCTGAGAGAGAGACTGAGGTTTCCCCCGTGTGCCCTGAGAGGAGACCGGCTAGTCTGTGGGCCGCCTGTCAGCTGCAGCGCCCCAGCTTCCTACCCAGGAGAATTCTGCCATCCCTGCTAGGGCACCCAGCGCCTGAATGTGACAGCAGCGGGATGGAGTCCATTGCAGTGCAGACATGAGTGAGTAGACACTGGCGGAACTTGGTTGATCCGAAGTTGTACATTTGGGGTGTGGACTGTTCTGAGATCTCCAAGTGCACCAACATTACCAAAAGAGCTCCAACGACCGTGGCAACTGGGACCCAACTGACGCTGAACAGCGGCGGCCATTTTGATCACACTCTCACGGTGATCCGTTAGGAGAGGTTAACTGAGGGTTTATTACTGTGGGATTACCTGGGTAGACCACCACGTAAAAGAGAGACAGATTGGTAACTCTACCAGTAGGGGGAGTATTTTGTATTTAGTTATTGATATTTGATATGTTATGTGTTTCACTCTATTTTCGTGTTTGCAATTATCCAAGCCATATATCACCTATTAAAACCCCTTGAAAAAAAATCTGCTAAGA
>JAODAL010074450.1:0-14367 GCA_025379985.1 Phyllomedusa bahiana
GGGGAAAAAGGTGTTTTTTCCTTTCCCCCATAGATTTAAGGCATGGGCGATAATCTATTATTGATATGGGATATGTCTTGATAATTCCCCGATATGGGCTATCGACCCATGACGATTCAATGTAATCCTCTCACACCGCAGACAAGGATGTAATTCTAAAACCCGCTTACAAGGCATTGGTTGTCCCACTTTAGAATAGCTGTTCAGTTCGGGGGCCCCCAGTTTATGAAAGATGTAATAGAGCTAGAGAAGTACAAAGACGAGAAACCCAAACTTAAAGGGGGAATGGAGCATCTTTATTTAAAGGGGAGAGGTTAGCAGAATTGAACTTATTTTAGTTTTGGGAAAAGACGGTTTTTGGGAACAGATTAATTTAATAAATATATAAAGGGTCCCTACAAAAAGTGTGGGGAAAAATTTATTTCAAGTGAAGCCCCTCCCAAAAGACAAGGGGAACATTCCCTTCAACTAAGAAAAAAAAATTTCAATCTCCGGGGGGAGAAGACTTTTCACTGTAAGAACTGTGAATTTGTGAATTCCCGCCGAGAGGGTCACAGGGGAACTTAGAATTTCAAGAAAGGCTTAGATACTACCTAGAACTAAAGAAATTAAAAGCGTACGTAGCTTTTAAAAATTCGGACCCCTGGGGGGTGGAGGCTCGGGGGCAGAAAATGGTCTCCACGGAGCAGATTGGTTTTTTTTTCCTTGTGAGTTCCGGGCATTAACCAGTGGGGGGCTGGGTTTAAAGCCTCGTCTCTCTCCCCACCCAAAATTTCCCCCCACACTGGTTGAACTTGAGGACCCTGTTTCTTTTAAACCGTACTAACGGTAACTATATGTAACTATGTAAGTATCCAGGCTAGGGTTAAAAGGAATATCATAGAGAAGAATATACACAAATAATGAATAATAAAAGAGGGACTTCAAGTAAATGTGCTTCCCCGGAAAACTATTGGGGACAAGGAAATTTAAAAAGCAATCTGAAGTAAACTTTGAGTGGTATACACTGCAGTAAAGGAGGCTGTAGAGAGGAAAAATATGT
Organism: Phyllomedusa bahiana; assembly: GCA_025379985.1. Taxonomy (NCBI): domain Eukaryota; kingdom Metazoa; phylum Chordata; class Amphibia; order Anura; family Hylidae; genus Phyllomedusa; species Phyllomedusa bahiana. The sequence goes on from JAODAL010074450.1 coordinate 1,043, forward strand.
AGTTTTTGCAAAAAATGGAAAAAAAAGAAGAAATGAGCTGAATAGGAAGGGGATTTTTTGCACCCCGGGGAATCGCGAAATTTAGGTTAGGGAAGAAGGAGGAGGGAAAAAAGAAAAAAGCGAGAGGGCGAATTTACAAAAATTCGTTTGGTCACTTGACGAATTTTCCGACAAAAAATTTGTTTCATTTCCATTTTTCGGCACGAAACGCATTAAAAAGCACTATTTTCCCGGCTGCCACAAGCCGCAGGGTGGGAACGTTGTGCCATGCTTAAATATGCAAGGGAGCTTGGGTTTGGTTTCATCAATGTTTGTTTTTAGTATGACACCAGATGACTGCCCCGCCTTTGAATCGCTTCACATAAAAACCCGGGGGATTTAAAAAGGGAAAAAAGACCAAAAATCTCAACGGGAATGTAGTGATAAAGTCATGCCCGCGAAAGCTGGAAAAAAACAATGAGAGCTCAGGTGGCAACATTTGTGACAGAGTGTGGGGTGACCGGCAGCCACAGCAGCAGAGGTCAGGCAGTGGCACATGGACATTCTGGAGGGGGCAAAACACAGGGAAACCACAGGTGGCACAAAGACTGATAGCGGGGGCAAAGGCGGCAGCAATAGAGGTCAGGCAGGGGCACAATTACATTCTGGAGGTGGCAAAAACAGGAGAAGCCACAGAATGGGCACAATCACACAGTGTGGAGGTTCACGACATGCAGCAAGCATGAGATCAGGCCCCAAAGTTTGGCACAATGACATTCTGGAAGTCGGCAAAAACAGTATTAGGGCCACAGAGTGCACAATCACACAGTGTGGGGTCACGACAGCATCAGCATGAGATCAGCAGTGGCACAATGACATTCAGGAGGTGGCAAAACAGGAGTGAAGCCACAGAGTGGCACAAATAGACTGAGAGCGGAGGTCACGTGGGTCGGCAAGCAGCATAGGTCATGCAGTGGCAACAATGACACAGTTGTGGAGGACATGGCAGCAGCCAACAGCAGCAGCATGAAAGTCAAGACAGAGGCACAAATGACACAGTGTGGATGTCACGGCAACAGCACAGCAGCAGCATACATGCATTAGGGTCATAGAGTGGCACAATGACAGAGTGGTTGAGGTTGGTGGCAATGCCCGTCCAGGTAAAGCTGGGGTAGGCAGATGGAGAAACTAGTCAGCAGATGTGTGGCAACATGCGGGGTGGCGGCATCAGAATTTTGGCTGAGGCAGGTAGTTTGAACGCTGGCCAGAATGACGCCTAAGGCATTGGTGGTGTGGAAATCCTGGCCGATCCCCTTCTGTATTCATCTGCAAAGGTCAGTTTCGCATCCACTTTCGCCCATGTAACAAGCGGGTTCTCCTTGGGGTAACGATGGCCCCTGCCTCGCAACTGAACACCCTCTCTAATGCCACACACTGCCTGGCAGGACAGCTATCTCCCATCAGGACCGTCAAAGGTAGGGACGATGCCGCACATAGGCAGCAGCCAACCAGATAACGGAGGATTTCCCTATAGTATTTGAGTATTGTCTTTACCCTCTTAATAGGCTGGGAAAAATGCTCCATTTGGACCGGTAGCGAAGTGGCTCCAATAGGGTGGAGAGCCAGAAAGTCATTACCCTCGCCGATGCAGACTATTCTGGGATTGCTGTCACTAGCCAGGGCAAATAGCATGCTGGCGGGCCCATCAGCACAAGAGACTCCGAGGGGCTCCCTGCCTCCATTTCCCCAACTGTATACTGCCAGTGCTGGGGGTCATCATGCCTCGTCTTCCTCATCTCGCAATCCTCCTCCTCCAGCTGCTCCTGCTCCTCCTCTCTGTTGTCACCTGGGTAGAAATCCACTCATTTCACCAGAACAGAATGCTTCTGCACCCAATGTCCTCCTCCTCCATCCTCCATTTTCAGTCCCCAACCGGACTCGTGTGGCCACGAGATTGTAGCCGCCACGTCCCAGTCCCCACCCAGGACAGATTTTTTCAGCATCAGTTCAAGGACATGAAGCAGTGAAATGATGTTATTCATTATGCCCCGTAGTCCCTGGCGACTTGGACAAATAACGTCGCCTCCCTTCGAATTGGCCTCGAACAAACGGCAGGTGTCCACGCATGAGCTGCCACTGGCTGACACAAAGTTACACAGGGGAGAACATCTGTCTGCCTGGATCATCAAAAAATCGTTAATGGCCTTTCTCTCTACTGTTCATGACAGTCGGTCCAACATGTGACAGGGCTGAGAATTTTCCAGCGGGTGGAAACATCGCATAATCAGAGTGTGTTGGGGGATGGCAGGCCTACTGCGTTTCCGCCGCTGCAACTCGAGATGGGTGTATCCTGGCTTTGTTACGAATGGTAAAATAGCATGCACATTTCCTGCCATTTTCAGAATGTTCAGAAGATCGGTGTGGAAGACTGTCAGGAAACCTTTTCATCAACCAGATTGAACACGTGCCGCCATGCCGGGCGCATGGACCATCCCCCCTCACTCCGGTGCCGCGTCGGGACACCATGAACCTCCCATTGTCCTCCACCGAATGGTTCCGATTTGCAGTATGGCGCGGAGAAAGCCACACATCGATTTCTTGCTGTGTCATGACGCGGGAGCAGTTCCACACCCCCTGTGTGTACTAACGTTTCGCGTCGAGGCAAGCCAGGTGTAGAACCTGCGTGACAACCGCTGTGCCCTACACATGTGGTATGAGGGAGCATTACTAGTGGTAGGCAGAGTATGGGTTGGAGGTAGGTGGTAGGAGGAGGAGGCGGACATATGGAGCAGGAGCAGCAGTTTAACAAACGTGGAGGAATAAAGCGGCGTCACCTTCCAAGTAGTTGTGTGCCTGGGCTGGAAGCACATTTCACCCAGGTGGGCCACGTAATGGACATTACTGGCCCTGAACCGTAGTTATCAGCTCCAGACGTCCGCTCTGGGGGGCCGTGCACTCTTGGAACAAACCGATAAGTCTCAAGGACTGACCCACCTTCAGTTTCTTATTGTCATATTTATGAAGTGCTGGTCACTTGCTATTTGAGGAGTTGAGTGTCGGCGTACTGGCCATTTTGGAAAAGAAAATAACCGGCTATGGAAACTCTCCCATCTCGGCACGGCACAAGCCATTAGTTCTCTGAACGGGTCAGAGACCACCATTTGGAAAGGGAGGGACTGAGCAGTACCGAACAAAACCCTTTTTGGACAGGAGCAACGGTCAGGGCTGCAGCACCATAGGATGGGTTTGGACGCATACTGTTGTCCTCTTTTGCAATCGCCATCGTCTGAACGACAGCTGGTGCCATGAAGTAGACGAGTAGCAGAGCATCTGGAACGGGAGAATGATGACAAAGAGAAACAGCTCCCTTCTGAGAGGTTGAGTGGAGGCCATTGAACTTGGCTGCAATGGCATGCACGCCAGACTGTGGGCTCTTGCTGGCAGGCATCTGTTCTGGCGGCGGCAGAATGGCCCCACATCTGAGTCACGTTTCCTCCCAGGCCACCCGATGGTGACACTGCATGTGTTGACACAGGGCCGTGGAGCCAACGTTAGCACAGGCCACGCTTCACTTTCTGCCCACAGCATTCTAACATATACCTCACGATATTCGGCTCCTCCGGTTTCTTAGCAAAGAACTGCCACAGCCGCCGAGTAACGGATTTTAACCTGCCAACCGATCGCTCCGCACTGAGTGACTACTTGCCGGCCGCTGCCAATGGGGCTCGCAGCCTCTACTTTCTTGGACCTGCGAAGCGGGTTTTTTACCCCGTGGCCGCTTGGGCTCCCGACCGTCGTGTACACATGCTGCTACCTGCTGACTCACTGCCACACGACCCACTTGCTGGCTGGGCGCTGCTGCTGACGCGCAAGGCTGGCGCCCTCTTCTTTTCTGACGAGACATTGAAGCCCTGGCCCGTCACCCCGGCTCCCAAGTGCGGTCGGGATACATCATCAATCTGTTTGTGTTTCAAGTATCGTCACTGCTGTCCTCGATCACCGGTCCTTTGAAGTGCGATCCTGCCCTCTCCACGAACATACCTCCCATGTGCCACTCTCCACATCTATACTTTGCCTGCCAAACTTGCAAGAAGCAGGCATATTGGGCCAATTCTTCAGCTGCCAAGTAGCTTGCTGACTGTTACTGCCCTCTCTCAAATTGATTCAGTCCTCGCTAAATAGGTGGGCGTCTGAGCCCAGACCATACATAGTATGATCTCTGGTTGAGGGAACCGGATGGGACAGAGGCGGGCTGAGGACAGGTTAGGCCGCTGACCCGCTCCCCCGTGGGCCATGCCACTAATGGTTGTGTCTGAGGTTCCCACCGGGTGACCTCTCTGGCTGGTGGGTTGACAGATTGTCATCATGGAGGAAGATGAATGACCTAGTCAAAACAAAACAAGACCCCTGGGTAGCTGAACAACAAACGTCCGATAGATTGACAGCGGAAGTTGTGGCCTCACCCGAGTGACCACTGCTGCGACGATCCCTTGTGCTGTGCCTGCGACCTGGGCCTGTTTCCAGGGAATGTTTTGTGCCTCTTGCCACTCATTCGGCAGTGCAGAGTCCTGCACCTCACTGTCTGACATACTGTTTTTTTCTACAAAATGGTACCGACACTGTTTGATGAAGTATACAGTAATATGAAATATACCCTGTTTTTTGACTCCAAATAGAACCCAGAAGACAAGCTTGGGTAACCCTTGGATATATAATTGCGCTTCCGCCACAAATTGCCAGAAAAGTTTACATTGTGTTGTCATTTAAAAACACTGTATTGTGTTTTATACTAAATGTAAAACAACAAACAGGCTTAATTAACCTTCGGGGTACATGAAATAGGCTACAGGAAAAATGTATATATTTTGGCGTTGAAAAAGAACGGATTTATTTTGTACAGCACACCAGCAAAACAACAGCTTAAATTAACCCCTGGATGTAAATTGCGCCAAAGAATTGAGCCGACACAAACTAGTACGCATTGTGGCGTTTACAATTTCGTGTTTTCTACGCCACACAACAATGAGATACAGTTGTTAAATAACCTTTGCCATGTAGAATTAGGCTACAAGAAAAAGTATAATATATTTTGGCAATGAAAAAGACGTTTAATTTTTGTCAGCAACACCAGCAAAACAACACTTAATTAACCCCCGGAAGTAAATTGTGCGCCAAAGGAAATTGCGCCGAACAAACTAGTAGAATTAGTATCGCTTTTCTTACAATTGCGTGTTTTCTACGCCACACAACAAGAATCCAGTTTTAATTAACCTTTTTGCTTGTGAATTAGGCTACATGGAAAAATTTTTATATATTTTGGCGTAAGAAAAAGACGGTTTCCTTGGGGTCAGCACACCGAGCAAAACAACGCTTAATTAACCCCTGATGAAAATTGCGCTAAAGAAGTTGAAGCGCATAAACTAAAGCTTTGTAGCGTGTTACAATTGCGTGCTTTCTACCCACACAACAAGAGATACAGTTAGTAATTAAACCTATGCTTGTGTACTTAGGCAACAGGAAAAATGTATATATTTTGGACGTTGAAAAAGAACGGATTTATTTTTGTCAAGCACATTCCAGCAAAACAACGCTTAATTAAACCCCTGGATGTAAATTGCGCCAAAGAATTGAGCTGCACAAACAAGTAATTTTTCGCATGTTTACAATTGCTTTGTTTTCTTTCCTACGCCCCCACAACAAGAGATACAGTTTATTAATTAACCATATGCGTGCTTTGTTAATATAGGCACAGGAAAAAAATTATATAATTTGGCGTTGAAAAAGACGGTTTAAATTTTTGTCATCACAGACCAGCAAAAACAACGCTTAAAATAGCCCTGGATGTAAAATGCGCCAAAGGAATTGAGCCTCATAAACATAACTTTTGACAGCGTGTTACAATTGCGTGTTTATCTACGCAACACAACAAGAGATACAGTAGTAATTTAACCCTTTGCTCTGTGAATAAGGCTACAGAAAAAATGTATTATATATTGGCGTTGAAAAAGACGGTATATATATTTTTGTCATGCACAGCAACCAATCAAAACAACGCTTAAATTAACCCCTGGATGTAAATTGCGCCAAAGAATGTGAGCCTCATAAACTAGTAGCTTTGGTACGTGTTATCAATTGCGTTTTTTTTCCTACGCCACACAACAAGAGATACAGTTTGTACATTAACCTTTGCTTGTGAATTAGTCTAGCAGGAAAAATTTATATATTATGCTTGAAAAAACGGTTATTTTTTGTCAGCACAACCATCAAAAACAACGCGTTAATTAACCCCTGGATGTAAATTGCTCAAAGAATTAACCGAAAAACTATTATGCTTATGTATCGTGCTCCTCACTGAGGTAAATGCCACGTGCGCCAAGTTATAAAGACGCTAGCACAAGCGCAGTATGAAGAGATCCAAGAGGTGACCACCTGCGCATGAGTTCGGGTCCAGAGAAACTCCAAACAGCAATCGCGCTGTTGGGAAGAGAAATGAAACAGTAATAGGACAGATCAACATAAGTGGTAAGGAAGGGAAAAGGTAAAGGAAAGTAAAAAAAGCAAGAGACATAGAAGTAAGAAGAAAGGAACAATAAGAATTGGTAATAATAATTGTTATATATAGCTAAATAAATATTAAAAAAGAGTATACATTAATGAATTACCAAAAAACAGCTCACACAGTGTTGTATAGCACGAGTGTACAAAAAAATAATATACAATGATCATGCATAAAAATAATAAAGAAGACCTGTCATAACTCACCAAGACAAGAGAAATTGATATGAACCAGACAATATAGTTTGACATATTAAGTTGAAATATACATACTTGAGAAAAGAATAAATCTTGTGAAACTCCAAGAAGGTCAGAATATACAACAAAGAACCAATCTATAGCGATTCTGTAAAAAGATGGATAAATATCAGGATATAAATACAATGAAAAACAATAAATGACAAATAGTTGCAGATCAATAAATGAACAGATAATGGCAAAAACCAATAAAAAGATAAATTCGCTACATATAATATAGGAAATAACCTGTAAGACATATTACCTCCAAGTGAGGAAATGGAATCCAATAAAAATAGTAGTAAAGGGTGTTTTTAGAAAATGTAATCACATTCCCTATTCAATCCGTCTGGAGGTAGACTGCCCAGGTGGTTAATCCAGAACGCCTCGCGTTTTTTTAGTAGAGCAATGTGATTGCCAATCCAACGGACTAGGTTCGTGAGACATAGTTCCAAAACCTGAAACCGTAGTTGACTAACTTGGTGTTCATTTTACACAAAAGTGGTTGTGGGAGAGGGAGCCAGAATTATTTATACAACGTTTGATGGACTTGTGCGCATTCATGCATCTTTTTAACCTTTAGTGTGGTTTCACCCCCATTAATTGAGACCACATTGGCATTTTTAATAAGTACACGACATCGATTAGTATGAGCGATTACGTTTGACTAACGTCAACGGGGTCGATAGTCGATATCGTCAATTATCAAGACGATTTCCGATAGTCGATATAAGATTTATCGCCGATTGGCCATAAAGTCAATGGGAAGAGGAACAACACCTTCATTCTTACACCCAAACAGGGCTTGAGAAGCTGGAATTAACATCCAAACATCAAATGGATACATGTACATTTTTAGGAAAACACACTTAGGTTATAAAACCACAAAAAAAAAAACACAGACCATTCACAACCCCCTGTCTTGTACCACGGGGCATGACCCAATAAACCTATGCCCAAAAATTAAAAAGTGCCAGAAGGAAAGTATTTTTTTGAACCTTCATTTTAAAATTAAACGGGACATTGACTATCCCTGTCCGGGGAACGCGCGGGCCCCTTTAAAAACCTTTTGGGAACCCCAGTTTAAAAAAAAGGGCCCCGGAAAAAGGAGTTTTTAAAACCCCCTTTTTTAGTTAAAACTGGAAAAATTGACAAAAATTTTTTCTGTCCGGGGCCACAGAAGGGCCCCCAAAACCCCTGCATGACCCACAGTTTTAAAAGGCCTGAAAAAGAAGTCTTTTAACCACCTTTTTAAGTTTAATGGACATTAATTTTAAAACTGTCCGTACCGCAGAAAGACCATTAAACCTTTTCTGCCCCACAGATTAAAAAGTCTGGGAAAAGGAGTCTTTCAACCATTTTTTTTGGGGGGAAAACGGAAATTTGATATGCCGCCCTGGCCCGCTTTAGACCATTAAAACCCCTGTCTAAAACCACAGATTAAAAAGTGCCGGAAAAAGGGGGTCTTGAACCCCCCAATTTTTTTTTTAAAAACGGACATTGACTACCCTTTTTTGAAACCACAGTATTCCTTTAAAACCTATCTGACCCACAGATTAAAAAGTCCCGGGGGAAAAAGGAGTCTTTAAACCCCCATTTTAGTTTGAATTTGGACATTGACTTACCTGTCCTGTGAAACCTACAGAAAATATCTTTTTCCCCCCCAAGGGCTTTCTGAAACCTCCCTTTTTACAATTCAGAAAAAATTGTATAGCTATTTTGTACAAGTAATTTTAATTAGTATTTTAAAATTCCGAAAAACACTTTTTAAAATAGGATGGAATCCCCCATTCTTTTTTTCTTTTTTTTTAAATTTGGGAAAAAAAGGGGTTGTCTCATACGGGAATTTTTTGCTTTTTAAAGACCTTGAAAAAAACAATTTATTTTGCAATTTGGGGTCCATTAACAGTGTCCCCCTATTCCTTTTTTTGCCCAGCCCACCCCCTTGAGCCCCCTTTTGACAATTGTGAAGAAAAAATGTCGTTGGGAAACCCCATTTTTTAAAAATAGGCCCTTGTAGTATAGCTCATTTCAAAAGAAAAAATCCCCCCCAAAAATTTTAAAAAACATGCCCCTTTTGACCCACTTTTGAAAATTTTGTGCGGGGATGCAGGTTGCTTTAACCACTGAAAAAACAGATTGGCGACGCTGTTCTTTTACGGGAAATTAACAGGGCCCCTGACCCGTTTGGGACAAGGTTTCCGACGGCCCTGAAACCCGACGATCCGTGGCATGCGTGTTGTCGCCACACGGGAAGGAGCATTTTTTTCCTCGAAACCTAAACCCTCCATGCCCTTTACCCCCTCTTTGCTCGCTTACCCCCTTTCCTTTTTCGCTCCTTTTTCCCAAAAGATAAAAATTTAAGAAGGTATGGAAAGGGGTTTTTGACATTTCCCTTTTTAAAAAAGACGGCAAATCACAGCTAATTTTTAAAAATCCCGCTTTTTTCCCTTTAAAAGCCAACTAAAAATTAAAACTGAAATGTTTCAAGCAAAAACCCTAAAAAAAGGGCGGTCTGGTGGAAAAACCCTTTTTAAAAAGAAATAAAAAGTTTTCCCTTCCTTCAGTCCCGGGAATTTAAAAACCCCCCCAGTAGGACTGGGAAATTGATAGTTTTCAACGAATATCAGCGATCGGGCCCCAAAACTGAGTTTCCCAACGAGGGGCAATAAAACTATTCAGAAGTTACACGGAGGGAAAATTGCGTTTTTGCAGCAAGGGACAAACGAAAAACCTTTTGGGCAAAAAATTTTTTTTTTAAAAAATTTGTCGTACAACTTTGGTATTGAAAAAAATGGGCCGCACCACATGCAAAACAGCTAATTTAAAAATTATACAGATTTAAAAAAAGGGGGTTTTTTTTTACCTATAAAAAAACACCTGCGGTGATAAAAAAATTGCGGGGATTCAAATTTAAGTGCTGGGGGCTTCCCATGAACAAAACTGGGGCCCCCCCAAAAGGGAAAAAAAAAAAAAACCCATTTGGGAAATTTTATAAGGGTTTAAAAAAAGGTGGTTTTTTGGGACCTATAAATTTCACATTCGGGGGACTAGAAAAGGTCTGTATCCTATTGTGAGTACAAAGAGGGGCTTTGAACAAAGCTGGGGTTTTGCCAAAGGGGAAAAAAAACCTAATTAAAAAATTTTGTACAGATAATAAAAGTTGAGTTTTCCACTATCAAATACACCTTTCAAATTACTAAAAAAGATTTTGAATTCCCAAAATAAGTACAGGCTGCAAAAAAATACAAGCTAATACAGCATAGATGCCCTTTTTTAAATTCTCACCTAAATAACTAAAAAAAATGAAAAAACTCTAAATTTTCCTAAGTTCAAAAGTTTTACCACTAAAAGCATAGTTTCGTTTTTGAACAAAAAGAAAATTTTCGCCTTTTTTAGGGTGTTTTTAGAAAGATGAGCACAAGTCCATCATATAAGGACACAGACCAAAACCCATCTTTAACAGGGCGTTCTATGGGAAAACGGGGGGTCATGTGATTTTTTTCCCGCCAATCCAACCATTTCACAAACCCCGCATGACGTTTGCAACACCCCCACCCTGCCTTTCTCTAAACTGATTTGCGGCCGGCCCCAAAAAGACAAGGAAGGGGCCGAAAGTGGCGCGAAATTTTTAAAAGAAAAATGTGCAGAATTTTTAACCCAAATTTAGCCCTGAACGGGAAAAAAACCGGGTCAACAAAAAAAACCGTGCCGGGTTTCAACTTTTTTCGAAATAATCGCTTTAAAAAAAAACGTACGTATAAACGTTGTAGGTGTATCAACAGTTTATACACCTACATCCGCCACATAGACGTTATTCGGGCCACCCCTGATTTACTTGAGACCGCAGAATTAACAATACCGGAAATTGATTTCTGTATTTCACTTCTTACTTCGGTACTTACAGACAATTATTTTCTGTTTGGGGACAAGTTCTTTTTTAAAAAACAAGGGACAGCAATGGGTTCCAACATGGCGCCCCTTTACATGCCAATATATTCATGGCTTCAGTGGAAGAGACTTCCATTTATACTAGCTCTTTATTTAAACACCATGTACTAGACTGGTACAGATATATTGACAATATATTCTGTATCTGGCAGGGCGACACCACTACTCTTTCCATCTTTCTTGAACATCTCAACTCCATGAAACCAGGGTTAACTTTTTCCATTCATCACAATCAATCCCGAATAAACTTCCTTGATACTTGGGTCAATAAATTCTCTAATGGCATCATCACCACAGACCTCTATACTAAACCAATGGATAGGAATTCCCTCTTACACTTTCATAGCTGCCACCCTGCCCATGTTAAAACATCTCTTCCTTTCTCCAAATTCGTGAGAGTCAGAAGGATAGTCACCAACCTGATGATCTGCCTCCTCAATTAGACAAGATGGCCAACAAATTTATAGAGAGAGGGTACCCTGCACGGTTAATTACATCCACAAGAACAAGAGTTAGGTCCATACGTCTAATTGGCCCCAATCTTCCCAGGACTCGTTTCATCAATACCTACCATCCTCTTATGCCAAAAATTTACCAGACTATCCGTAAACATTGGCACATATTCCGTAATGGCTATCCAGATATTCCGGAATTTCGCACTGTTACACAGATCTGCTACAAATGGCCTAAAAATATCAGGGACCTTTTAGTACGGAACGACATCGGTCCACTACAGAAGCAGAGATTTCAAACCCACTTAGGTATCCCTCGACATGGCACCTTCCCATGCCTACACTGTAGCAATTGTTCCAATATCATCAAAGGGGACACAATACATCATCCCCACAGTGAGACCCCCATCAAAATAAAAGGCTACTTTACATGTGATTCCTCGTACGTCGTGTACCTTATTAAATGCCCATGTGGTCTCACTTATGTGGGTGAAACCACACTAAAGGTAAAAGATCGCCTGATAGCGCACAAGTCCACAATACGTTGTAAAAAAATCTGGCTCCCTCTCCCACAACACTTTTGTGAAAAGCAACACCAAGTTAGTCAACTCCGTTTTCAGGTTTTGGAACATGTCCCACGACCTAGACGAGGAGGCAATCACATTGCTCTACTAAAAAAACGCGAGGCGTTCTGGATTCACCACCTGGGCAGTCTACCTCCAGGCGGATTGAATAGGGAATGCAATTACATTTTCTACTTTACTACTATTTTTATTGGATTCCATTTCCTCACTTGGAGATAACATGTCTTACAGGTTATATCCTATATTATATGTAGCAATTATCTTTTATTGTTTTGCCATAATCTGTCATTTATTGATTGCAACAATTTGTCATTTATTGTTTAGCATTGTATTTATATCCTGATATTATACATCTATTTGAAGAATCGCTAAGATTGGATCTATGTACTATATCTGCCTTCTTGGAGTATCACAAGATTTATCTTTTCTCAAGTATGTATATTTCATCTACATATGTCAACTATATTGTATGGTTCATATCATTTCTCTTGTCTCTGGTGAGTTATGACAGGTCTTCTTTATATTTATATGCATGATCATTGTATCTTATTTATATGTACACTCGTTATACCACACTGTGTGACTGTTTTTTGGTATTCATTAATGTCAACTCATTTATAATATTATTTAGCTATATATAACCCTATATTATTACCAATCTTATTGTTCCTTTCTTACTTCTATGTCTCTTGCTTTTATTCTTCCTTCTCCCTTTTTCCCATCCTTACCACTTATGTCTGATCTGTCCTATACTGTTTCATTTCTCTTCCACAAGTGCATTGCTGTACGGAGTCCTCTGGACCTGACGCATGCCCAGATGGTCCTCTCTTGCTCTCTACATACTGCGCATGCGCTAGCGTCTTTATAACATGGCGCCGTGCATTTCCTCAGTGAGGATCGCGCTCTTCATTCTCCGGCCGCCACCGCCGCCCATTCTCTCCTTCATTAGCTCCATTATAGGTTTGTCTACTGGCCATCCTTACTACACTATTTCTTTCATGGTATATACATGTCTTTTAACGCTATTATCTTTATTCCTCCTCCTTCTTCTCTACAGCTACATTACCCTGCGATCCCACAGTGGTAAGCACAACTCCCTCTTCCTATGCAGCTCTATTTATTCACTTTATTTCATACCATTTTTTGCAAAATACTACATATATTTTCCTCCCTACAGCCTCCTATATACTGCAGTGTACTACACACTCACAAGTTTACTTCAGACTTGCTTGTTTATTCCTTGTGCCCAATAGTTCTGTTAAGCACATTTACTTTGACTATCATTTTGTGTATATTCTTCTCTATGATATTCCTTTTAACCCTAGCCTAGATACTTCTTTCATCTTCGTATCACTATATTTTTGCCCATATTTCCTTCCTATTTTACTTCCTATTCTACTTTTTACTCTTTATTTCTCTGTCCAATTTTTGTTCCTTTAAATGCATTCCTTCTTTTACAGTGATCCGATCGAAAAAAAGGGTACGGGCCAGCGAAACAGCCCCCATAGGATCACACAAAAACTGTAAACTCCCCTCACTCTGGGGCCCACTTTGCCCGTCCTTTGGG
>JAODAL010074451.1:0-14366 GCA_025379985.1 Phyllomedusa bahiana
TAAAAGGGGGGCTCCAAAATAGCCAAAACCTAAAAGGCCCGCAGGTTCAAAAACGTGAGAAAAAAAAGGGTAACCGAGGGGCAAAAACAAAGGGGCAGGAATCACAGGAAAAAAACAGAAAGAGCAGGCGAAAATAAGGGGGCAGTGGCCAAAAGCAGGGGGGTTTTTTAGGCACAATCATGAAACCCCACCGCCCCCCCCCCCCCCTTTATGAGGGGGCCCAAACCCGGGCCCTCAACGAGCCTTTTAATTTTTGGGAGAGTGGTGATTTTTTTTCCCCTTTTCAGCTTTGGGAAACATATTTCACTGGTGGGCCGAAGGGGGAGGGTAAATTTTTTGGGGCTGGTCCCACGTTTTTCTCCCAGGGTTTTTTGATTCTCTTTTTGGGGTTTTTTAAGAGTCTTATGACTCTTAACCCAAAACTGGGGAACCCGTAAAAATTTTCGGCCCCCGGGTTTTATGTCAAATTTTTTCAACCCGTAACGGCGGAAATACATGAAAATTCCCGGGGCCCCCCCCTTTCCCAGCAAAAGGGGACAGCTCAGATGGAAAAAGGAAAATCAGTGAATTTTTTAGCAAGGACACACTCCCGGGGAACAAAAATTTTCAGGTTTCTTAAAATTTCAAATGTATAGGGCCTCGCTCCCGGGGGAGAAATTTAAACTTTTCCCCCCGGGAAAAGGGGCTTTGGGGCAATCATCAGGCTGGTGCGGGGGGCCGGGTTTTCGTAACATCCCCTTTTTTAAATTTCGATTTAAAAATTTTTGGAAAATTTTTTGTGGGTAAAAATTTACAAACACACCCAAGGGATCCACAAAACTTCAAATGAGCAACCCCATGAGTTTACCCCATTTGGGTCAATCGGGGGGTCCCCCAGTCAAACACAGGGGTTAAAGGAGGGGGGAGCAGGGGAAACCCCAAAAATAATATCCGCAGGGAGTTTTTTCCCTACAAAAAAAAAGAACTTTTTTCCCTATGCGAAATCCCAACTTCAAAATGATCTCAAACAGTACCAAACTTTAAATTTTTCCCCCAGTTTTGGGGAAGGTGAATCACCCCCTGAAAAACCCAAAAGGGTTTCACTCAAAGGAACTATTCCAAACCCCAAAGGGTGGACAACAACCTAAATGGGGGAAACTAGCGCAGAAAATAGCGTTTATAGCTTGACCCAAAAAAAATTCTTAAAAAATTTGAGGGCAAGGTTAACCCGGCAAAAAAAAAAATTTTTAAACCCGGTTAGGAAGGGACCTGTTTACCGGATTTTCCTTCCTGGGAAATTTTCTCAGGCATTTTGGGGGTTTCCTTTTAGGTGACTTTAGGGGCCCAGTGCAAAAATCTTTCCCGAAAATGGAAAGGGTTTTTTCCCCAAATAAAAGATAAGGGATTCCCCAAACCCGATGTCTCCTCCTGTTGGGAGCAGATGAAAAAAAAACCCCCAAAACCCTTTTGGGTTTTTCCCCTTTAGGAGTAGGCCATGAGAATAGAAGAAAAGGGGAAATTTTTAGAGAAGTTTGGAGGGGGGAAAATTTTTCAGAAAAACTGACTTGAATTGAAAAATCAAAACCCCCCCTTTTTTTTCCCTGGGGTCCCCTCCCTCAGGCTTCTGTCAATGGGCACAGCTAGAATCATTAGTCATTTGGGTCTTTAAAAGGGGGTTTTATGGCTGACCAAAGGCATCCCTTTTCCCCCATTTAGACAACCCTTGTCTGAACAGGTTTTTTTAAAGGGGGTTTAAACAACCCCCTTCATTTTTAACCAAACCCTTTGGGGGAACTCAGGGGAAAAATTCCCTTTTCCCCGGCCGGCGGCCCTGCTGAATTGATAGCAGGTTTAGTTTTTTTGGCCCCTGCCAAAACCCCGGGTTTGGGGTTATTGTTTGACTGACCAAAACCCGAAAAAATCTGTCCAAAAAGAACTCCACTCCGGGGCTTCAGGGGGATGTTTGGGGGCCCCGGTTTCCTTTAGGGGGCCCTGGAGGAGAGAACCAAACAGGGTACTTTTTTCCCGCCCTCAGTGGGGGAAAGTAATTAAAAGCGAAAAAACAGGTTTACAGGGTTCCCCAAAGTTCGGAAAAACCCTTTTTGGGTTTTTAACAAAAACGATCCGGGTTTTGGGAAATCCCTTTGACTTGTAACAGAGCTGGGTTCAAAAAAGCCCGGGGGAATACGGGCAAAAAAAAGCGGGAAGTCCCGGTTTCTTGGGGTTTTTTTATGGCTCCCCAAAAGCTGCGGATTTTAATTTTTAAGTCCCGCCATGCCCTGGGAAAAGGGGTTTTCAAATCCTCTAGCGGTCATACCGACAAGTTGGTTAAAACCCTGATGAACCGCCCGGGAGGGTTGACCCGGGGTTTTTGGGGAAACCCATTTTAACAGGGACTGTCGGGCGCACACAAAGACAAAGAAAAAGTGAGGCCCTGAATGGTCCCCCGGCCCCTGTCCCTGTCCTTTTTTTGGGGGAAACCCCCCCTCCTTAAAAGGTGGCCCCAAAAAGGAAAAAACTGATGGTGCATGGGGATAAAGGGGGACACAAGGGCAGGGGGAAAAAGACACAGAAACAATAAACCATAGGGCGGCCCCGGGCCAAAAATTTAACAACAAAAAAGGGGAGTAAGGTTCACAATTTTGAGACAAAGAGGGAATAAAACCGGGGGCGGTTTCCCAAAAAACGGCAACAGTACAGGCAGCGAGGGTAAGAGACGTGGAAAAAAAGGGTTAACCGGGGCAAAGGAAAGTGGGAATCAAAAAAAAACAAAAAGGAGCAGGCGAACTATAGGGCAATGAGCAAAAAAAGGGGGGGTTTTTTCAGGCACAATCATGACAGTTTTTGTTTTAGTATGACACACAAAGACAGCCCCACCCCTTAGAATCGCTTCACTATCAAATTCCATGGGATTTAAGGGGAAAAAACTGACCAAAAAAATAAGGGAATGTATTTGATAAAGCATGGCAGCGACAGTTGGAAAAAAAAGCTGGGGGTCAGGTGGCAACATCAGTGACAGGGTGGGGGTAAAGGCAAAACCCCCAAGCAATGAGGTCAGCAGGGGACAATACATTCTGGGGGGGCAAAAACGGGAGTGGGCCAAGGGGGCACAATGACAGAGTGGGAGGCCCCCGGCGGGAGCACCAAAAAGCAGATGAGGTCAGAAAGTGGCCAATGACACGGTGTGGGGTCGGGGGCAGCGCCCGCAGCAGCATGAGGCAGACGGGGCACAATAACCTTCTGGGGGGGCAAAAACGATAGGTACAGAGGGCCCAATAACACATGTGGAGGGCACCAGGAGAAACACAGCAGCATGAGGCAGACAGGGGCACAATGATTTCGGGGTGCACCAACAGGATGGCAACAGAATGGAAAATGACAAGTGGGGTAGGTACGGCAGCGCCACGCAGCATGGGGTCAGACAGTGCCAATGATATTCTGGAGGTGGCAAAAACATAGTAGGCCACAAGGGGGAAAAAAAATGAGAGATGTGGAGGTAGGCGGGACAACAAAGCAGCATGAGCAGACATCACAAGGGACACAGTGTGGGGCACGGCACTGCACAGCACAGCATGAGGTCAAAAAGTGCACATGACTTCTAGGGGGCCCAAAACAGAGTGGGCCACAGAGGGGCACAATAACACAGTTGGAGGGCACGGCAAGCCCAGCGCAGAAAAGGGGTCAAAACAGGGGCACAATGACAAAATCAAATTTTCCCAGCCTTCTTGGAAACCTGCCCTTCACCCTTTCAAAATACCGCTCCATTAACACCCAAACTTAAACCCCAAAAGTCCTCCGCCCCCCAATCCCCTCCCTCCCCTTTCCTGACCTGGCTGCAAACATTACAACAAAACCTCAAAACCACCCGGACATATTCCACCATCACACACCGTACCCCCAAATCAGACCCCGGCCCCTTGGCACACACCTCAGACTCGGTTCCTGAAAACATGCTCCGGGTGTGCTGGGGAGAAATCGAAGCTACCTGCAGACTTTCCCCCACTAAAAATTTCCTGCTCAATTATCACACTGCCCTTCACAGCGCCAAACAAAAATATTTCACCTCCCTATCTAAACCCCTTACCAACAACCCAAACGCCTGTTTGACACCATCCACTCCCTTCTCAGGCCTAAACTAAGGCCCCGGGCCTGACCTTTTCTGAGGCCCTGGCCACTCGCTTCAAAGCAAAATTGACATGTCCGGTAACATCTCTAAAAAACCCCCAACAGAACCAATTCCCCCCCGCCATCCTCAAAGTGTTTCTCAGCTTTTGACCCAACGACAAAGAAAAAGTATCCGGGGTTTCCCTTTGCTCGCCCCACCACCGCTTAGCGACCCCATTCCCCCCACCTTCTCCAGTCTATTTCTCCACTACCTCTCACCTTACTGCAATCTGTAACCTCCTCTCTCCCCACTGGGGTTTCCCATCCCCCTTTAAAAACAGCTACTAAACTCCCCCTACTAAAAAACCCCCCCTGGACCCCCTGTCTCCCAACTACCGCCATCTCAAAACCTTCCCTTTATCTCTAACCCGGAATGCTGGTCTACTCTCGCCAAATCCCTATCTCCTGCTAACTCTCTTTTGGAACCTCTACAATCAGGTTTCCGCTCTTTCCTCCAAAAAACGCTCTAGTTTTAAAATCTCTAACGATTCCACACTGCTAAACTCAGGGCAAAACTGTTGTTGGGCTTCTGGATCTCTTGCACATTTGACATGTTGATCCCATCTTCTCCTAGCATGCTCCACCTTGGCATCCAGGACACGCTCCGCTTGGGTTTTTCCTACCTCTCTACCGCTTTTTCATTTCATTTGAGGTTCTCTTCCTCTCCCTCCCCCTTTCCGGGGGTCCCCTCAGGGTCAGTTCTTGGTCCACCCTTTCTCAAACTATACACCCCCATTTGGGCCAAACCCTCAGTATTTGGGTTCCAGTACCACCCCCTTTCCTTAGACACCAATTAACACCTCTTCCCCAACCTCACCCTGCCCTGCTAAAAAAATACTGGGGAGGGCTGTCCGCTGTCTCTGACATCTTCCTCTCTCTACTCCAAATAAACCCACCCAAAACCGAACTTTTTGTTTTTCCCCCCATTGCTAACCAACCCCATCTCTATTTCTCCTCATGTGTGGCATCACCTAACACCAACGCAGACCCGATGTTTGGGTTATTCTAGACTCTGATTGACCTTCACCCCATATATCCAATCCTTTCCCGCTCCGCCCCTTGCACCTCAAGAACATTCCCAAATAATCCTTTTCTCATGGGAAACACTCAAAAAATCTCATTGTTGCCTTTTCTTCTCTCTTGACTATTGTAACTCCTTCTTTTCGGTCTCCCTCTCTTAAAAAATCTCCCCTCTCCAATTTCCTGAATGCAGCACCAGGGTTTTCTTTTTCTCCACCGCTATATACCCCTACCCTGTGTCATCACGCACTGGTTGCCCATCAGTACAGAATACAGCATAAAAACACTCTCCTCTAAAGCTCTCCACAGTTGCAACCCCTACATCTTTTTCCCCTCCTGCTAACCCCCCCTGTCCGCTCCTCCGCCTCAGCTACGGGGCTCAAAACTCAACTACAATCATCCAACCTCCCAGCCCCCCTTCAAGATTTTTCACGTGCGACCCATTCCTGGAACACCTGCCCCACCATCAGGGACAATCCCAAAATTCGCATTTTTAAAAGTGTCCTGAAAAACTCTTCTCACAGCCTACCAAAACCACTAATTGTTAACTCCAACCATCACCACATTTGTCACTCCCTACAAGGGGCCCCAGGCACTTACTGTATAATAATTTACATCATGGGGGCAGGTTCACCAAAATTTTTATGTAAACCTCCCCTAAAATTTTAAAGCATGGCTTTGGGGCCCTTGTAAATTTCACTTCTTTCCCCCCTTTTTTTCCCCCCCGGGACCCTCTTTGATTGTAAAACTCTTGCGAGCGGGCCCCCAACCTTGTTCCACCGTAATACTTTCATGTGTAATGTCTTTTTTTGTCGTAAATTTTACCCTTAATTTAAAAAGCTGCAAAAATGTTGGCGCAATATAAATAAAAGATTATTATTATTATTTTTAGGTGGACATGGCACACCACCCGCAGCAGCATGAGTAGACAGGGGAAATGAAAATTTTGGAGGGGGCAAAAAAAGAGTAGGCCACAGGGGCACAATGACAGGAGTGGAGGGGACGGGCAGAAACATCAGAAAGCATGAGGTCAGAGGGTGGCAAAATTTTGACACAGTATGAAGGGCCCACGGCAAAAGCAAAAACAGCAGCAGGTGTGAGGTCATAGAGGGGCCCACAATGAAAAGTGGGGGTTTGGGGGGGAATTTACCAGTCCCGGAAAAGGGGACAGCGGATGTGTGGCATAAGGGGGGGTTTGGCCCGGAAACAAAATAGGGGGCTGAGGCGGGTTTTTTTTGGAACCCGACTAAATTCCACAGTTTGGGGTAAAGGCACATGGCTATGAATTGACGCCAAACTAAGGTTGTTTTGGGGGAAACCCTTTGGGCCGATTCCACGCCTGATTCATCGGGCCCCGGGGGTTTCAGTTTTTTCCCAATTTTTCCCTTTGGAAAAACGGGCTCCTTGGGTAACGATGGCCCCCGCCGCACTGAAAACCCGCTCTGATGCCACACTATTTGGCCGGGGCGGGGACAGCTTTTCCATTTCAAACCAGCAATTGCGGCCACACTCAATTTTTGGCTGCCCGCACCCCGGGCGGATCTTCAAATTTTGGGGTGGTAGAGTGTGTCCAAGTAGGCCACCATCTGTTGGTTCAGGGTTTGCTCCAGGTCCTGCTGCGCGGGCGGCCCGCCCTCCTCAAAAAGGGGGTAAAGGAAAAGCTGCTCTCAGTAAACCCGGGACTTAGGTTGCTGCTGAAGTGGTCCCCTTCCGACCCCCCCCCTTTCCCAACCCACCCCGGGGAAATATAGGGGTGAGCGCTAAAAAATCCCCCCGGTCGGGACCTTCGGGGAGGGATGATGCCGAACATGGGGCCACCCGGCCAATGACTAAAGTTTTTTAAAGTTTTTTTCCCGCTCTCAGCAGTGGGAAAAAGGCCCCCTTTTTTAAGGTATGGAGGGCCCAAAATAGGGTGGGGGAGACAAAAACATCCCTCTCCCGGGATGAAAACTATTCGGCTGTCACTACCCGGGGCAA
Organism: Phyllomedusa bahiana; assembly: GCA_025379985.1. NCBI lineage: Eukaryota > Metazoa > Chordata > Amphibia > Anura > Hylidae > Phyllomedusa > Phyllomedusa bahiana. The sequence goes on from JAODAL010074451.1 coordinate 7,141, forward strand.
ATAAAATGCTCGGCCTCTGCACAATTTGACTCCGAGGGACCCCCCTTTCCCTCCATCTCCACTGTAAAAACTGCCAGTTGCTTGGGGGGTTCATTTTCCCTCGTTTTCCCCTGAACTCCATCTACCTCCCCCAAGCTGCTCCTGTCCCTTCTCTCTTGTCACCTGGGTAGAAAACCCATTTCATGGGGGGGTGGCCTGAGCTGGGATGAGATTGGGCCCGAGGGAGGGCTAGCCCCTTTGGATAAAGCCCCAAAAAAGAACCCGGCCCCTCTAAGCCAAAAAAAAAGGTAAAACAAAACGCTCCAAAACGTTGTCTTAAGGGGCCGGGAGAAAACCTGATTCCCCCTTGGTCCCGAAACCCCCCCAGATAAAAAGATCTAAAACCCTGAGAACCGGGCTGTTGTATCTCCGGCCTCCCTGAATCCGACGGGAGCCTCCGTCATCTTGAGTCTTACCTCTGGCTACATAGCTTCTCAGCTCCGGTCCTCTCCTTCTGAAAACCTAGGGGCCGGGGGTCGAAACGCAGCGGGAAAGTTTCCCGGTCCCGACAGCCTACCAGTTTTTTTTCTCTGAGTCTGGGCGCCCCGTTCGGTGGACTGCTCCATCCTGCCCATCGCTGTCGCTGCCCGTAGCTGTGAAGTGCGCCCGCGGCTGGCTCCAGCGCCATTTTTGGGGGGTTCTGACTCCCTTAAATTCAAACCTAGGCTGCAAAAACCCCGGTTTCAAGCGGGGAGGGGAATACCTCCCCCAAAACCTTTCCTTTCCGGGTTTCCACAGTTTCAGCATTCACCCTGAATCTGGGGGCTGAGTGAGCTGCGGCGGAGCTGCAGTCCCGGAACCCCCGGGGGTCCTTTTAGCACGGCCGACAGGGGCCCTCCACCCGGGCAGCGGTTTTTTTTGAATCTTTCCACCCCGGGCCCCCCATTTTTGACGAAACCAAACCCAAAAGCTAGCCCCCCGGCCCACCATCTCAGAGAGGGAAACCCCTTTTCCTCCCTTTATCACCGGGGCACTTCAAGGGGCCCAAAAATAATCCCGGGGAACAGAAAAAAAGGGCCTCCCTGGAGGACGGGGAATCCCCCCTTGTAGGGGGGGGCTGCTTCTTTTATATACCTGAGCAAGCTGATACACAAAAAGCTGGCATCCCCAAGCCGTCCCCCAAATTTATCCCCTCTCTGGTCGGGGAAGCCCTCCCTACATTCACAACTACTCTTCACAGTTATTTGTGCCTTATACTGTGACAGTCTTATATACCTGGCACTCCCTTTTCCTCCCCAAAAACTGGACATCTCTTCAAAAAACCCTGCTTCCCCGGGGCCCAAACCCAATCCCCCAAACCCTTTTTGGGACAGTTTCCCATTTGAACTTTTTTCCATATTAAAAACTCAGATTTTTGGGCTTCTTTTTGCCGTTTTTCCAAAAAGAATTTTGATTTTCAGCTAATCACACTGTCCGCTGTGGAACCACTCTTCCCCAAAACCCCTTTCCCTGACGGCCATCCCACAAACCAGCATCTCACTGCACAACCCCCCTGTCTGCTGCAGCCCCTGCTGGGGGGAACAACTATCCCTAAAAAGGGGAGAAAAAGAAAAAAAAAAAGAAAAAAAAAAAAAATTTCCACTCTAAAAACCCCTTTCCCTTTTTTTCCAACATTTTGAAGTTTCTCTCTCTATTAATAGGGGGTGGCATTTCCAAAAAAAAAATCCTAAACTCACCCTCCCAAATTTCCCCCTAAATTTCCCTTTAACACTATCCCCCAAAAAAATTGAAAAAACTAAGAAAGGTTAAAATTTTTCTTCTGCACCACCCTCAACTTCTTCAAGGGGGAATAAAGTCAAAAATCTGGAAAAATCAGAAGATCAGGGGTTAAACCCCCTTTACAACCCCACCCTCCCAAACGTTTTTTTTCTCTTCTTTCCCGGTGTAGTCTCCAGGCAGTTTCTTAAGGAGATGATCTCGGGCCCTTTAAAAACAGGACTTTCAACCCCGGCCTCTAAAAACCGAACATATAGAAACCAAAAATGTCAAAATTTTTGCAAACCCCTTTCCCAACTCCCTCTTGAGGGCCAACAAGGGCCTTAGAAGAGGAAGTCCAACGCCTATAAATTAAGGTTTAGACCTAAAATTTTTGTTTGAACTATACAAGCCCGAAACAAGGACCCCTGAATCGGCCCTTTCCCGGGATCAGCTCCTTTTCGTTTTTTAACGGATTTGTTTGGCTCTATCCCTTCCCAAATGCAACCCAAACCTCATAATCGACAGAATTCACAAAAATCCCAAAAAACCTCTTTGGTTTCCCCCCCAACGGGTTTCCCACGTGAAAATATCACTCGAAATTCATTTTTCCCATATAAAGGGGACTTCCTGGGGGCCCTCGAAAGGTGGACCTTTCCCGGGAAAGTTTCCAACCTTTTCCCCTTTTTCCCGGACTTATCCGCAGCCCCCCATGAGGGCCCCAGCCCGGGCGATTTCCCAACCCCTTCCCCAAAAATTCTCGGGAAAAAGGGGGCATTGCTTATCGTTGGGCTTCCCTGTGAAAAACTTCTTCTCACAAAAAGAGGGTTTACCCAATTTATATCTCCCCCCCCCCCGGGGATAAAGCAGGTTTCAACTCTAAGGAAATTGGGGTTTTAATTTCCCTTTTACTCAAAATCAGCCAGTTTCGGAAGAGAAAGCACTTCCCAGAAAGGGAAACCCCCCCTCTTTGGTGGGTTTAAAAACCTAAAGGCTCGGGATCAGGATCAGAAATTTGAGCCCATTTTTGGTTTAAACGGCTTTCAAAGTCTGTCGGGCCCCTTTGATTTCTTATTTTAAAAGGGAGCCCCTCCGGGAGATTGATCTCCCCGGGTTTGTTTCCGAGGGAAATCCTCCCTCCCCTCTCTTTGTAGGCGGGACTGCCTCCACAATATCCCTTCATCTAAGGGATAACTTTATGCAAATGTTATTGCTGTTTCTCTGTTTTGTTTGTATGTTTCCAATGCAGGGGGAAATGTCGGGAAAAATTTGGGTTGGCTTAAAAAAAAGCACCTTCTTTCACCTCAGGGGTTCCCTCTCCAAAATTTATCTACTCATAGCTTCCCCCCTCTCCTCAAAACCATGGCGATTGAAATTTTTGTTTCCCAAAGTCAAAGGGTTAAATTCCCCCTTTTAAAAGTTTTGTTTTTGTGGAAAAAAAAACCCCTTTTGATTTAAAAGCCCGACATTTTTTGTCTTCCCCGGAAAACCCCCCTTTTTTTTTTGGAAGAAGATGCCCCTCGGCTTTGTAATGTCACTTTAAAACACAACCCTTTTTAAAGGACATGCCCCAAAAAAAAACAGGGGGTTTCCCAAATTTTGAAAAAAAAAAATACAATTTCTTTTTCAACTTACCCAAACCCCCCCACAGGACCCCTTGGGGGAAATAATTAATTTCTTACTGTGAGATAAACTCTAAACCATTCACCCTTTGTTACCTTATACCCCCACCCAACTCCAAACAAAAATATCCTTCTAAGGAAAAGTGGGAAATTTAAAGCCAAAAAAATGAGAAAAAAGGGGGTTTAGGTTTATTTGTGGTGATTTTAATACTGTAAAAGGGATGGAACGTTAGCAGATCTAAAACCCCGGGGCCCCCCTTTTAGAACTAAAAATCTTTAACTCCCTTTAAGAAGGGGCTAAAATATAATTTTTGGGGAAAATTTCCAAAAATCCCGAAAAGATTTCACCTTCTTTTTTAATCCCCAATTTTTGTTTATTCCCAGAAAGAAAAACTCCTTTTTTGGTGGATTAAAAAGTACTCCCACTGTAAACCGGGCTGCCAATTTAGGCCATTTTCACCCTGGTCGACCCCAAATCCGTTTAAACCCCCCTCACCGCTAAAAATTTCCCACCCTTCCCCTCCCCATCATGGAGAAAGGGAAAAACTATCTCCTTTAAAACCCCCAAAAAAAGTCTCCCTTTTCTGAGGAAATCTCTTGAAAATTTTTTTTAAGGAATAATAACTCAGTTCCCCCCCCCAAAAATCCCCCATGGTTGCCCCTAAAGCTTTTTTAAGAGATATTTTTATCCCAAAAGGCTAGTGTTGCAAAAAAGATAAGCAACAAGATTTTTAAAACTTCTTAACCCCGTTAAGGGTTTGCTGAGAAAAATTTAAAAAAGAAAAAACCCCTCCTTCGATAATAAACTACAACTAAAAAAATTACAAAACGACCTTCGTTAAATTCCCCTTATCTACAACAACATGAGAAAATTCGTAGCTAAATCCCAAAATTTGGGAGTTTTTTATGCCAAAGGGGGTGCCCCTTTTAAAAAAGCCGGGCCCAAAGGGAAATTAAAAACCCAGCAAAACCCCCTCCAAAATTGGCCCTACCTAAATACAAATAACGATAAAAAAAAATTTTTAAAAACCCCCTAGAAATTTGCCAAACCCAAATTTCGCAATTTTAATTTTGAAATATATAAAACTGCGAGAGGGAAAAAAACTTCCTACCACCCTCAGATGATATTTTAATGCTTTTTTTATCTTCGGTGAAGCTACCTAAACTAGATGACTCCCCCCAAAAACATCTTTGAATATCCCTTTTCCATCGCAGAAACACAAAAAATAATTGATCTAGTTTGGGTTTAACAAAGCCCCGGGCCAAAAGGGAACTCGAATGAGTATTTATACACCTCTATTTTGAAAATTTTTGGGCCCCTTCATTTACCAAAAAATTTTTTTTTTTTTTAATAGCACTCAAAACCCCCAAACCCCCTAAAAAATTTTTTTCAGGCAATCATAAAACCCCGATTCCCAAACCCGGTTTTAAAGGGGGAAGCAATGTAGCTAAATTAAGAACCCCCTTTTGTTGGGTAAATACAGATATTAAAAAATAAAGACAAAATTCTTTGCCACCAGACTTAGGGTCCCCTCACTTCCTTTTCCATTCATAAAGCGGAAAGGTTTTATTCCAGGGAGACAAGCGAAGAAGCCACTAGACGCATCTTTGACCTTTTTACAGATAGGGAGACCTCAGCTTAATGTACCCTCCTTTCATTAGATGCTTGGAAAAAAACTTTCGGGCAGAGTAAACTGGGAAATATTTTGGAAAAATAACGCTGCACAAAATTTTTGGGGGTTTTTTGGATTTCTGCTGTCTGCTTCTAGCTTTTATAAAATTTTTCTCCCTCCGCCCCCCGGGGCCTTTCCTTGGCTTCCCTTGCCCATTTTGACTTGCGAAGCACTCACAAAGTTCCCCTTTCTCCCTTTTAATTTTTTTCTTTGGGATTGAACCCCCCTTTAAACCTGAAAAAAAACCGGAATTTAAACCCCCCCCAAATCGGTATTGTAAACCCCCCAAAAAACAAACACAAAATAAGGGCCCCATATTTTGGAAAGAGGTCAGAAATTTTTCAATCCCCCGGGGCCCCCCTCAAACCCCGGCCCACCCGGAAAACCCACTAAAATATTTAAAAAAATTTTTCCTTTTTCCCAAATTAAAATAAATCAAATCTTAAAATTTTTTCCAAAACAATAAAAATTTTTACACAGACCCCGTTCCCAGAAAATTTTTGGTTTTACTCTTTGCGCATTCCTCCCTTGATTTCCTTTAGGAATTTTAAGGTTTAAAACCCAAATCCCCCAAATGACCTTGGCTAAAAATTTTGACCTTTTATTGATTTAACTAGGAAAAAAGGGAAAAAAAAGGTACAATAAAATCCTCTTTTCTTGGTTAGGGTAGAAATCAAAGTCATAAAGATTCATTCTTCCCCAAATTCGTTTACAAATTTCCCCCCAACGATCCCCTATATCTTCCCGCCACAATTTTTATTTTCCTTGACCCAAACCCTTTCTGTCCAATTTTAAAATGGAACCCGGGAAAAAAGCAAGGGTTTTTAAAAAAAATCTTCTATTTCTTTGTCCCCCAAAAAAGGGGGCCTGGCCGGGGGGCAAAAACCCACATGGGGTACCCCTTTTGCTATTTTTCTCGAACAGGCTCTCCCCCTTTGGGCAATTTAAATGCTTTAATCGTCAGAGTTGGAATCATTTTTCTCTTTAAAAAATGCTTAGTCACACTTTTACCCTAAAAAACCTTTCTTTTGGGGGGCCCCCCCTCCCAAACCCCCCCCTACGTTGTTTCGATTTGAAATTGGGGAAAAAAATATGGGGTTTCCCCCTTTGGGGGCTACCACTGAAGGAAAAAGATTTCCTTGGGTGTTCTCATTTCTGGGATGAAAAAAATTTCTCGACCCCCCCCATCTTGGTCAAACCTAAACCTTTTATTCCTAGATAACTTTTTTCCCCGAAAAAAAGGTTACCTTTAAAAAAAATTTTTTTGGAATTTTTACGTTCCCAAAAGGCCCGGAAGCGTTTCCCCGGGGGATCTTTTTTTTTCCCAAAATTTCAAATTCGGGCACCTCATACAATCCAATTATTGGGCCCTTGTCTCCCTCTGCTCCCCCCAGACTTTTAAATTTTTTTTTGTCGGGAAAAAAGGGGGTTCGGGGAAAAGGGCTTTCACTGGTTTATTTGGATGAATTTATTGAAAAACGAAAAATTTATAAAACCTCAAAACCCTGCTCCCAAAAGGGAGAAGGAGTTATCAGCACCCTTCTCCTTGGGAAAAATGGACGAAAACCCAATCAGCCCCATTTGCAATCACTAAATGTCTGAATCATATTGAAACCATGGTAAAAACCACCTTTGATGGTAAAACCCCCCCCCTACTCGCCAAAACCCCTATCGGCCCCAAAAATACTCACGGTTTAAAGCGGGGAAAAAATTTTGGCCAACCAGGAACCCCTTTTACATATATGGTTTGGGGGGGTCCATACATTAAGAAACTATGGAAATCTATTTTTCCCCCAAACCCAGAATTCCGGCTTCCGTTTTAAAACCCCCACCAGAAATGGGGTGTTTGACATTGGTCCCCTCCCCAATTCCCATTTTCTCTAAGGGGCAATACTTTCAAAGCGTTAATCCCCAAACCCCTACCCCCAATTGCCCCTCTTTTATGGGAAAATTTTCCTCAAAATTTCCCGATGCTCCCCCGATATAAATTAACAGAAAAAAACCAAAAACTGGGGGTTTTTTTTGGTTGGCTGAAGGGTTCCGCCAACCTCCCCCAGTTGCCCCCCAAAAAACCCAAAAATTATGGGGAACCATGGCCCTTTTAAATTCCCGCATTAAAGAAACGAAAATAATTTTTGGGGTAATTTGTGCTTAAAAAAAAACGGGGCCCTGGGCCCTTTAAATTTGCTATTAAATT
>JAODAL010074452.1:0-14366 GCA_025379985.1 Phyllomedusa bahiana
GATTTTTATAAGGATTGTGGTTTAGAAGATATGACCAGATTTTTGAAGCATACCTGTTGGTCTTTTTCTTCTCCACTTTCAGTCATACATATTTTGTGTTCTGCTTCAGGAAAGTACAGTCAAATGCTGTCTAAATATATACCCACATTTCTAAAATTATGCCATTATATATTGAACAATTAAAAATCTACTATCCTGACAACTATAGTGTGACCTAAGACGAACTATCATAATTACAAAAAAGTGCTGTATAACAATTACAATTTGTAGAGCACCTATCTATAAGTAGATAATGCTGTTAGGTAGGCATAGCTGTTGATGACATGCCTTTACACTATACAACAATCTTTGGGGTTTCAGCACTCTTAGGACCTGGGCATCATAACCTACAAGGTTTGATGCAACTTCGAGGCACTGGACATGCACAGCAGCAGCAAGGAGGACATCATACAGCTAGACTGCCCAGATTGTCTAGTGGGCCTTTCGCTAGTCAATAACAGCACTTGTATAGAGAATCCTCAACAGACCTTTGCGATAATATTTCAAAGTGATTTTATTCAACAAACGTGGTACATATGACTGTCAGATCATGATTGTCATGATTGAAAAGAGCTGAAATAGAGTAGAGAGAGCAGAAGAGATGATACAAGATGGCAGGATTAATATATGGGAAAAGAGCTAGAGCAGCAGATGTAATAAGGATAGGAAATAATGGTGAGTGAGGAGACGAAGTGGGATCAGAGACAAGAGGAAGAAAATATAGAGAAGTTAGTGTGGTGGTAAAGGAAGGTATCATATTAGGATGGAGGAAGTATGGAGGATGAATATACAATGAGGTATATATACATGTAGGTAAAGGGATGTGTGGAATATAGACTATAAAGCTTAGCAGCTGTTTCAAGGAAACTATGTCAAGGAGATTCGTATCTATCTAGAACAAGGGGGCATCCTCTACGTCTTGAGGAATGAAAGTTTCTATATAAACACAGAAAGGGAATTCTTTACTGTTTATAGCAGTGAGACTGTGGAACTCTCTGCCAGAGGAAATTGTCATTGTGAATTCACTAACAAAGTTCAAGAAGGGCTTGGATGCATTTCTGGTGCGTCATAACATAACAATTAAAAGTGACTAGATTCTGAAGAAGGACTTCGGAAAAAACAATTTCCATTAGGGGGTGTTTTAATATATACAAGTTATAGTGACTAGGGTTCTGAAGAAGGTCTGGATACATTTCTAGATGTAATATAACAAGTGTATAGTGACTGGGATTCTGGAAGGGAGGGTCTTGATCCAAGGATTTATTCCGATTTGCCAGATTGGAGTCAGAAGGAATTTTTTCCCTATAACAATGAGTAACAATTGGCTTCTACCTCATGGGTTTTTTGTTGCCTTTCCCTCTGTACCAACACTTTAATACTTTTAGCAACACTTTAACAAATGGGCTGAACTGGATGGACGTATGTTTTATTTTTTCGGCCTGACAAACTATGTAACTATAAGGGAATATATAAAAATATATAGGCTGAAGAAAGGGGTGAATGCGTGTAAGGAAGAAAGAATGCATAGAGGGTATATAGAGTGTATAATCTAATACACAATATGTATATACAAAATGTATCAAAAGGCAATAAAAGGTGAGATATAAGATATGGGAGAAACCCTTGGTAAATATAACATAAGACATAAGATATAGGAGACATAGACATAAGATATAGGAGAAATGGTAGATATGGATATAGAGCCCAAGGGTCTATAATATAGATGATAAGACTTCAGTCTAGTGGTAAATCTGTGATAAGAGAATGGAAATCGTCAGTGCTCATACAACAGTGTCCAGATCAGTAGTTCATGTAGCACCAATAGAGACCTCAGATCAGTACTCATATGTAGTAAACAAAGACCTCAGACCAGTGCCCATATCACATCAACAAACACCTCAGAGGGGATGCCATGTGACAGCTGGAATGCACAGAACCAGGGCACATGTGCAATAGGACGTGTAAAAGAGAATAGCAGGAAAATGAAGGGGAGATCTCAAGTAGAGAGAGAATAAAGACTAGAAAATAGCTGAGAAGGTGGCGTGGAGAGAAAGGGGAAGAATTATGAGGGGAAATATTGGAGAGGAATATGTGATGGGTAATATAAAGTAAAGAAGAAGCAGAGGAGTATATGTAGATAAAGGTAGATAGGATAATAAAGGCTTGACAGGGAACTGAAAGGGTGGCCTGATGATTAAAGAGAAATATAATGGGGGAAGAGGATAAAGAAAGAGTCAAAGAGAGGGAGAGATGTAAGAAAAATATATAAGATGGGGAATAATAGGCAGTAGATATTTATAGGGGAAATGGAGGAAATAAAGTTATTTATTATGCCACATATTCTTCACAACAGGTTCCTTGGGATGAAGGCCTACCTGGTCGAAACGTAGGACCGTGGAAATATTGCTTTATTTTCTTTCCTCATAAGATGCACGTGGTTCTTATATATGAAGAGCCCCCCCCTTGACAGTCATTATACTTTTGTTGAATAAATCACTTTAATCAACCATTATCCTACAGGTGTGCCATGGAGTCTCTATACATTGGATTTGGAGCCTTCCAGCCTTTCCAATGGACAAACGTACTCTTCTCAGGTGTGTGCAGCACAATTATTATTTGTATAGCATTGTGCACTTGGTGACAGCTTCAAAATCAGGTTTTCTGACCTCTAAGAATATTGAGCAAATAACCATCAAATATAATGCACTTATGTAATGGCTACAATTACCGCCCCACCGGTGTTGAGCTCCCTCGCCCTGAATGCATTGCCAATGTTGTGCTCCACCACACTGCCTTACTGTTGCTGTGTCTCTGTCCCTTGGACTTTCCTTGATCACCGAGCTGAACCCCTCACAATATTTACATATATTTGGTGGTTTGGCTGGGATTAGGTTTTGTTTATACATTTCTCATAGACATAAGCACATATTAGCTGTTCTGCCTTTCTAATTGTTTTTAATCTTGATGTTTTGTCTCAAAATGTTCATTGTTTCTTCATATATTTTGTCATGTATTATTTTGATATGCACGTGTAAAGAATTGGATGAACCCTGCTGTCTGATTATAACATGCTCCCACAACATTTTATCTAATTGTTGCCAGCAAGAACATGTGCACTTTTGTTCTTCTTGTCTGCATAGTCTGCTTATAGACAGAAGCGGAACTTACTTAGAGTGACGTGGGACAACCGACTAGAAAACAAACCACAATGGACAGTACATTCCGGCACTCCTATAAAACACAGAATTTGTAAACTAAAATGTTGCCAGATTTGCCATATTTATTAATTTCTTATTTGTATTTCTGGAAACTATGTCTGGAATTTTTCTTCCCTATAATTAAAGATGTCCTGTGGTCTGAACAATAATGTAATACAAGGAAAAGGGTAAATGTGGAATAGGTTTAAAAATAACTTGAAATTCTGTGGTTCCTGGCAAAAGCAACTTTTCCCGGATGCATTCTTTGGAGTACGTCATTATCTGGATTTTACATAAATGACAAAAACTAATAAAAGTGATTGAATGTATGAGCAGCATGGGCAGGGCTGCCTAACAAATACAATGTGACACAGAACAGTCTTCCCAAACTGATAGAAAATCTTCAGCTTTTTCTTTTCTTTCTTTGGACTCTAGTATTCCTGGCTCAGTAAACTGTTTGTGCAATGCAAATGTTCCAACCCTGCTATGCACAGTGGGAAATCCATGTAAAGTGCTTTATTACATTTGTTTCAAACACAAAGAATATAAAAAATTAGAATACATTCTCAGTTCATGATCTGAGCCATTGATGGTGTAACAGTTAGGTCTGCCAACTAATCTTCCTGTGTTCTGGTGATATTAACCTCTTAATGACTGCCCACTGACTTTTAACGGCAGGTAATGCAGGTTGTTTATCTGCAGCACTGAAAAAAGACGTCAAAGCAGGCAGAGGGGTTTTGCAGTTCTCAGCACCATAACTGCACTTGGAATGGAGCGGTAGTTAACAGCTCTCTTCCTTGAGCAGTTTCTGTTAACATCGGGGAGTGGAGGAAACCTCTGATCCCCACCATTTAATCCTTTTATTAATTAAAGGAGATTCCCCTGCTGCATCAGGTTAGGGCACACTGCTAAAACATTACTAATTGTAAAAAAAAAAGTGTTAAGTAGTTATCTCTTAATGGGATTAAAAAAAGGAAAAACATGAAAAAATGTGTAGAAAAAAATAAAATAAAAATAAATTTTTAATAAAAAAAGGATTGTGCATACATTACACAAACAAATGCAGAAACACACTTTTTTATGTTCATGCTAATAAAAGTAAAAAATTCGGACAGAGTTAATTTGTAAATTTAACTATGCCCCTCCAAAATACAAATTTTGCTGCATAAAAAACGCCCTCGTACAACTGTGTCAAATAAAATTTTTTAAAGCTACGACTGTTGAAATGCAGGGAGGCAAAAACTTAAAAAATAGCTGGTCATTTTCAGCCCTGGTGACAATTGTCAGACTGAAGTTCCTTGGATCTGTAAGCCAAGTACAGAGGTAGGCTTCCCGGAATACAGCAAAATCACGAACGAGGAAAATGACTCCAACACCAGAGTATTGTTTACTGAACTTGCCGAAAAAGTATATTCAACAAATTTCCCAAAAGCACATGTACAAAGATGTGACTAAGGCCCCTGTGCTACAAGCGCACCTTCTCTGGATACGCAATGTGGGACATGTAGGAAAACTGTCTTACTCTAAGACTTTGTTTGTTGCCCATAGCAACCAATCAGCGCACCCGTTTAATTCTTTCAGAGCACTAGATGAAATGTAAGGGGAACTCTGATTGGTTTCTATGGGCAACAAAGAAAGTCTTAGACCAAGACAGTTTTCATACATGTGGCCCAATATGTTTACCTACTCACGGGGCCGAACACCCTTTACCTTTTAATACCTTCCACGACAGGAACAATTGTATGTGGTGCAGCTCAAAAGTGCGCTTGCATTGTAGCACAGCAGCTAACAACCTAATTAGCTTTACCCACTATTCCCAAAGCTGATCACCAGTTTCATGCTGTACTCACGAGTCAGGAGACTCACAGAACCTTTCCTCAGAGTTTTTTGTTCCCTCTGCCTGAATCTCGTTCCATCTTATCAGCTTCTGCTCGTCCAAGATGGCTGCTTGCTTCATGACATGACATGTCTCTATTATGCATAAATTAGATTCTGAAAACAGTGGCCAAACAGCAGAATACAACAGGATAATTTGCAGGGCACCATTACACATTAGGATTTTACTGGGTAAACACAATGAGGCTGTTCCACCATCCCACAGATCCTTTGAGGAAAGAATTCTGAGGGCCCAACCAATCTCTATACTGGACATTTGCTGGGCCACTTTAAATTAATCTCTAAAAAAAAAAAAAAAAAAAATCTAATTTAATAAGATATCTGGTGATTGGTTCTAAAGTCAGCTCCAAATAAAGTTGTCTAAATACTAGAACTTTGGAGCTGTGAAATATTAAAGGGGATGTCCAGATCATTGGAAAATTAAATAATGTGCTAGTAAAGGCAAATAAAATAAAAAGAAAGTCTATACTCACCTACCACAGTTCCTCCATTCCAGCTCCTCTGGTCTTCTGTTTACCTTCATTCTTTACCAAAGGGATTTCATCACTGCAGTCAATCACGTGTCTCTACTTTACATCACCGTTCATTAGCGAACAGCTCTAAAGAGTGCCATAAGCACATAATTGCTGCAGTCAATCAGCAGCTACAGCAGTGATGTCCTCTTCGGAAGAGAACAATAGACACCACTAGGAAGGGGGGAGCTGAAGAAGGTGAGTATAGGTTTTTATTATTTTATTGGCCTGCACTAGCATATTATATGATTTTTCTATGACTGATCACTCAGCAACAGACAAGTGCGGGAAGCAATGGCTCATGAATGTGATGGACTCTTCTCTGACAGTGCTAGCTGCACACTGCAAGAAACCTAATGTTCCTCCAAGTGGTTTTAGGTTAGGTAATAAGTGAAACACACTGTGGGAAACACAGTGGGGCAGATTTATCAGTACTATCTAATACTTAGACAGAGCAAACTTAGATTAGATGATGTTAAAATAGGCACAATTTATCATAGATAGTTTGATGTGTACATGTTATGTCTAAGTTACACCTTCTATGCCACTCAGTATTATGCACTTTGTTTTTGCTGCTAAATTTTAGTGCACTTTTGTGCACATCATCAAAAACTAAGCAACTGCCCTTTTCATGAAAACACACGCCTTTTATCAGGACCACATCCCTTTTGTCAGATGAGGAACATAAGTGTCTAGAAACTGTCTAAAACACATTAAAAATGTAGTGTAAAGCATGTCCGTCAGTATTTTGATCCAAATTGTGTCAGAATTCTGACACAATTGCCACAACAGTGTGATCCCACGTGTTCGTGGAAACTATGCCTGTTCCCATGAGTGGCAGCATAGAGGAAGACTACAAGTTCCTTTTAAACCCCCTTAAGGTCTAAAGCATGTTTGGGACTTATAGGTGTTGTCTCCTACCAATGATTGGGTTTTATATTAAAAGATCTTAAAAACAAGCAGCTTTGCAATATATGTTCATTACAAATGTCACTAACCTGATTTGAGGTTAGCCCCTGTTAGTAGGATTGCAGTCAGCTTCTCAAATTGTCGATAGTCAGTGAACCCTGTTGATCCTTATCTCACTGGCTGTCAGGTCTGTATGACTCAACAGCCTTTGAAGGACAGGTCAGAGCAGAGAGCCCCTCCTGCACATAATAGCTTCTTGTAGTGGAGGTAGGGGGAGTGGAGGACTACTTGGCTTCCTGTGTCCGATCTGACCTGGATTAACCCTGTGTGTTCCTGCTTCCTCCCTTTCTCTACACAGATTGAAGAGAGGCCAGGAGGTGAGGCTGATCAATAGATGTGACAGCAGTGGAGCCTGGTGTTGTTACTATAATCATGATGTTCTGTGGAACTGTCACTATACTAATAGGAACACATGATCAGGCTCTTAATACTACATGCTTGTGCCCTGGACTATTGCCTGAGTAAGTAACACTTCCCAGCTGCCCTGGTGGCGTGTTCTGACAGGATTTGTTGTTTGCTGGAGATGGTGGATACTTGTAAGCTAAGCAGGGGGATATAGGAACACTTGTCATCCCCTCCTGCCCTGCTATTGAAAACAGGTTCACAGACCTTCTACAGCTCATCAGATCATCACCTCCTGTCCTTCAACAAGACCTAGGCAGGCACACACAGGGTTAACACTGGCAGCACACCAACCCCGCTCGCCCTTGCTGTATAAGAGTTATCAGATATGCCTGTGTGCGAGGGGAGGGGTGAAGAGGGAGCAAAGAGACAGACCGAAGACGAAGAAGCACGCCCCTCAAGGATCAACTATAATGGCTCCTGACCCATGAGGCTGAAAGCTTGTAATGAGACAACTCCTTTAATGACAATGCCCTTGTTTTCAAATCTGAAATGTGTCACTTTACTGGGAATAACTTTTGAATGCTTTTACCTATCCATGAGATTTTGAGATTGTTTTCTTGTGACACAATGGGTGACATTCATGAACTTGGCGCAGACACGACAGTTTTAAATAGCCTTAGCAATGTAGAATGCGGCAGTATGTATAAATATACACCTACATGAGTTAATAGACATTTGGCAAATTGTAGGTGGATTGCAGTGTAATGGTTTCTGTGCTAGAAAAGACTGTATGGAATTCTTGACAGCTCAGGCCATGCTAACTGATGTTAATTATTAAACTATGTACAATTAAATAATTTAGCAATAAGATAATGTAAAATCATATAAGCTAAAAAAGTGTAAACATTAAAGATTATTAAATTAATATTAAATTATATATTATAAAATTAATAATAATTTAAATAATATAAAATTAGAAAACCAATACAGCATCTACCATAAATGTTATTAAAGTATTATTAGTTATACAAACACATTACAGCAGGCTAGAAATAAAAGAAAGGCCATTAGAACAGCATGTTAGTGAATAGAAACTATGGTAGTGATCACAGACACCACCACAGACACGTTCAAAAGTGTCATGTCTGGCACAGATTGCTCCAAAATTTGGAGTTCAATGGTTCATACATCTATGGAACAGGGCTACAATAGTTTTTTACCTGCAAGCTGCATCTAAAAAATGCTGCAGCCCCGTTAATACATGTTGCCCATTGTGCTTTAAGTTTGCAATGAAATTAGGTTGATAAAATCCTTGTTTATTTATGAAATATATCAAAATGCTGTAAAAATTTAGAAAAAAATGCCAACTCAATATTGAATTCTCCTATTCTACCATCGTTAGAAATATCCTATTTGTGGCCCTTAGTATGCTATTTGACTCAACCACAACCCTCAGCATAGGAGAAGCATCTACTGGATTTTGGGGTCAGATTTTCATTAAGATATTTTTTAGGCACCATTACACGTTTGCAGACACCCTAAGTTGCTGAAATGAGCATTTCGGGCGGCACGAGGTGTTTTTTCTGTTGTTGTGCCGGAAAATTGAAAAAAAATTTGTCAATTCACTATCCTTATTTTAAGTTCCACTATCTACAGCTATTCACCGGTGTAGTATAAATTACATAATAACTTTACATCAAGTTGATATCTACACGAAGATTGGTTATGGAGTATGTTATGAAAAGAGTCTCAAAAAAGGTGAGAGATGACAACCTTACACAGTGATGAACATTAATGCATTTGATAGAATTGCAATTCCTATAGCGGAGTGTAGGGTGTAAAAGTGCAGAGCGTACAATGTGGGAAAACATGTGTGATCTGGCCGATGGCAAAGGATATGAGAAAAAAGCGTTCAGGCAATTAAGGGCTAGGGATACATATCAAAAGATATCCTATAATCCAATACAATCTTTTTCCAGGTCAAACTTTTTAAAATCTTGGAATTAGCATAACCGGGAAGGTACAATACCTAAAAAAATCTTTGATGGTTTGTGTGTTAAATACCCAAGGTTCCAACACTGTAATTCCTCCCAAAAAGATACATATATGCATGATGACCCTACAGGCCGCCCAATTGTTCTCGGGGATTGGGGGATGTGTGACAGGTATGTAAATTTATAGATTTTACTTAAAGCCCAAAGTTTGAAACCCTACCGTCCTATGTGAAATACGACAACTGATGTTTTAGGACGTGTTTGATGTATTGATTGAATTTACTCTGACATGAGTTTCTGTATACAGCAGACATTGAGTCCTTATATACCAGAATTGGTCATGATGATGGCAATTCAGTGCGCGGTGCCACTTATCTTCCTGGGATGAGCAATCTGGACAGCCATTTGTTTTGAAT
The DNA here is from genome assembly GCA_025379985.1 of Phyllomedusa bahiana. Classification (NCBI taxonomy): domain Eukaryota; kingdom Metazoa; phylum Chordata; class Amphibia; order Anura; family Hylidae; genus Phyllomedusa; species Phyllomedusa bahiana. Next base: position 9,369 of record JAODAL010074452.1, read on the forward strand.
TGATCATTCAACTCCTATGGTATAATTTTGACACATAATTTTTTGTGTTTAGAGGATGTGTTTTACATACAAAGACGTTACACTTGCCATGGGTGCAGCGTGTGCCCGTCATAATGCGAATCTCTACTTTGGTTTTTTGTGAGGAGAGAGTCTATATTCCATGGTGACGGTGGACCCCGCCGCCGCTGACCAAGAGGCTAGGTGCTGGGATTGAGATATATTGAAACGGATGTGCTCTTCTGTGGCAGGGCTCTGAATTCCCAACTTCAGAATTGTATTGCGGGAATTAAACAAGAACTCTCTTAACATCAGACTGACTTTCAGAATATGATGAGCAAAAAAGTTGAGTTCTTAGATGTACTGATTGCGGTGGTCAACAGGATATCTCCAGACTGATGTCATCAGGAAGAGCAAGGTCCGGTTAATTCACATTTACTATGCCTCGTCTTTTCATCATAATTCTTCAACTATAGGGGCGTGCCGATTGACAATTCACTCAGGATAAGCGGATTTGCTCTTCCTGATGCTAATTTAGAATTTCAAGCTTCCGATCTAAAATCTCGTTTCAGAGAGAGTAGGGAATAGTGGGAGAAAAATTTAATAAAGGCTATCTAAAGCAAAAAGGACCCCAAGAGGAAATTTGTGAAAAAACACCGTAAAGAGATCACTTGATAAAAATTGTGTTTAGATTTATTTCTACATAAAATACCGCAGTGGGTCTTGCTATGAGACAAATTCTCATAAGCATTGTCACATCCTCCGACCATTACAAAGCTTTAAAGATGTTCTGTCTGGGTTGCCTACCAGAAAATGACAGCTAGGAGATGTCGGAATTTGAAAGACTTGTTATAGTCCAGGAAGCCATTTATCCACAATTTATGTATATATGTGGGGTTTTTAATCACTAATCACTACACCAATTTTGTGTTAATATATAATTTATTCCATTGTACAATCCTCACTTAATGCACATTTTTTAGTAGGGTTTTATTATTTTGAGTACACTTATGGTTAGAGAGTATTCACTAGACTTTCACCAGTTATGTAATATAATTGTTTCACTACACTCACTTGAATTAATTATTAATTATTCTTTGTTATTCTTCTTTTTTATACACGTTGACTATTTGGGTGAGATTTTCTTTCCTCTCTTGATGTCAATCGGGCAATGGGGCTGTATTGAGCTCCAGGCAGCGGGTGCTGTGCTGCGTGCGCCGTTTCACGGACCCGACTTCCGGTGCTCACACCGCGTCCTATTTGCTTTTGCGCATGAACCGTGAAATGCGCAATCTGTGTTATACGGCGTCATCACTATACAGCCGGACGCCGGGGGGAGGGCGTTGACTTCGGCTCCGGATGTACGTCGCCTTGGTGCCGATAATGCACGCTTGCTATGGGCTAAGAGACCCTGAGGTAATTAGTCACATGATATATAATCAGGTCATACTGGACATCTAAACCTTAGTCCTTTGAGAAGCCATCTTGGTGAAACTCTTTAGGACGAGGTCACAAGCGGCATTTGTACCCCTGTACCCTCCTTATCTGATGGGATAAATTACTCTTTGTGTTTCTCGGGGCTGCATAGTCTTGTATTACCTTGCACTGTCCCTGGTCGCCCAGAACTCATTTTTTGTGTTGGGTAGCTTGTGTGGGAATACATTTGCCTGCTGCAATGTTTTTGGGGAGGATAGAGTTAGATAAGATACTAATTATGGATTGAGTGGGAATGGACACGGTGTCGTGTTATATTAGCTGTAATGATGATTAAAACTTATTAAGCCATATCTTATCAATAATATTCCAACATCTTATAACTGAGGTTACAATGAACATCACTCCTATTTTTGAGCAGGGCACTTCCTTGCGTTATGTCCCCCTCTTTTTTTGTAGATACCTCCTATATATGTTTTGTCAATGGTTGTTTTAGTGTTGTTTAAATAAATTAAAATTTTGGTACTTTTTTAGGAGATAATGGCTCCACTTTTCTGTGTATAAAAGTGTATTATGGGAGTTTCGCTTGCCTTACAAAGAGATGGTGCTTTGGTACTATTTTTATATAGAACTGTTACTATGCTGGTTGGTACAGTTAGAATGATATAAATTTTTATATTTTTATGCTTTATCATTTTTAATCTATAGAAATGCATTTTTAGTTTTCAGTATATGGACCTGAATAAGGGCTTGTTATTTTGTGGAATGAGATGGTGTTTTCATTGGTCCAGTTTGGGGATTCATATAACCCTATATATCACAAATCTCAGCTTCTCTCCCTCTATTTATATAACCCTATATATCACAGAGCTCAACTTCTCTCTTCTATCATGTAACCCTATATATCACAGAGCTCACATCTCTCCTCTATCATGCTAAGTCCAAATAATCACAGAGCTCAGCTTTTCCTCCTCTACTCATACAACCCTACGATATATCACAGAGTACATCTGCTCTCCTCTATCTATAAACCCTATCTATCAAAGAGCACAGCTTTTTCTCCCACTATCATATAACCCTATATATCACAGAGTCTAGAGCTCCTATTCTGTCCTCATCATAAAACCCTATATACTCACAGAGATCAAGCTTCTCTCCTCTATCATATAACCTATATATCGACAGAGCACATCAGCTCCTTTCCTCTATCATAAAACCCTAGATATCAAAGAATCAGCGTTCTCTCCCTCTACATATAACCCTTATATATAGTAATCAACAGAGCTCAAGCTTCTCATCCCTCCAAACATATAAACCTATATATCACAAGAGCTCAGCTCCTTTCCTCTATCATAAAACCCTATATATCCCAGAGATCAGCATCTCGTCCCTCTATTTATAATAACCCTAATATAATCACAGAGATCCAGCTCCTCTCCTCTATCATATAACCCTATCCAAGACTCTACTCTTCGTCCCACTATCAGTGTAAACCCTATATATCACAGATCTCAGCTTCTCTCCCTCTATCATATAACCCTATATATCACAGAGATCAGCTTCCTCTCCCTCTATCATATAACTCTATATAGCACAGAGCTCAGCTCTTCTCCCTCATCCATATAACCCTATATATCACCAGAGATCAGCTCCTCCTCCTCTAATCATATAATCCCTATCAAAGAGCTCAGCTCTTTCTCGCCACTATCATATAACCCAATAGAATCAACAGCATCCAGCTTCTTCACCCTCTATCATATAAGCCCATTATCACAGAGGATCAGCTCATCTCCCTCAAGTCATGATAACCCAATATTTCACAGAGCTCAGCATCTGCTCTCCTCTATCATAAAACCCAAACATCACAGAGCCAGCTTCTCTCATCTAAACATATAACCCAATATATAACAGAGCTCAGCTTCACTCCCTCTATCATCTAACCCTATAATATCACACAGCTCAGCTTCTCACCTCCATCATATAACCACTCTATATCACAGAGCTCAGCTCCTTTCTTTTTACTTAAAACCCTATTATCACGAGAGATCAGCCTTCTCCTCCCTCTATCATATAACCCTATATATTCAGAGTGATCAGCTCCTTTCCCTCTAACATATCACCCTATCTATCAAAGAGGCTCATCTCTTCTCCTCCCGACTATCATATAACCCATATTCTAGTCACAGATCTCGAGCTTCTCTCCCTCTATCATATAACCATTTATATCACAGAGATCAGCTCTCTCCTCCATCATATAACCCTATATATCAAAGAGCTCAGCTTCTCTCCTCTAATCATATAACCCTATATAATCACAGAGCTCAGCTCTCCTCTATCATATAACCCTATATATCACAGAGCTCAGCTTCTCTCCTCTATCATATAAAACCCCATATATCACAGAGCTCGCTCCTCCCTCTATCATATAACCTATATATCACAGAGCTCAGCTTCTCCCTACTATCATATAACCCTATATATCACAGAATCCAGCTTCTCTCCCTCTATCATATAACCCTATATATCACAGAGCTCAGCTCCTTCTCTCTATCATAAAACCCCTATATATCACAGAGCTCAGCTTCCTCCCTCTATCATATAACCCTATTATCACAGAGTCAGCTTCTCTCCTCTATCATATAACACTATATATCACAGAGCTCAGCTCCTCTCCCACAATCATATAATCCTATATATCACAGAGCTGACCTTAACTCCTCTATCATATAACCCTATTTATCACAGAGTCAGCTTCTCTCTCCCTCTATCATATAACCCTATATATCACAGAGCTCAGCTTCTCTCCTCTATCATAAACCCTATAATATCAAGAGCTCAGCTTCTCCCTCTATCATATAACCCTATATATATCACAGAGCTAGCTTCCTCTCCTCTATCATATAACCCTATATATCACAGAGCTCACGCTCTCCTCTATCATATAACCCTATATATCACAGAGCTCAGCTCCTCTCCTCTCTATCATATAACCCTATATATCACGAGCTCAGCTTCTCTCCTCTATCATATAACCCTAGATATAAAAGAGCTCAGCTTCTCTCCCTCTATCATATAACCTATATATCACAGAGCTCAGCTTCTCTCCTCTATCATATAACCCTAATTTATCACAGAGCTCACTCTCTCTCCTCTATCATATAACCTATATATCACAGAGTTTAGCTTCTCTCTCTATCATATAACCCTATAATCACAAGCTCAGCTTCCCCCTCTATCATATAACCTATATAATACAGAGCTCAGCTTCTCTCTCATCATATAACCCTATATATCACAGAGCTCAGCTTTCCCCTCCTCATATATAACCCTATATATCACAGAGCTCAGCTTCTCTCCTCTATCATAAACCCTATATATCACGAGGGTCAGCTTCTCTCTCTATCAATAACCCTATATATTTACAGAGCTCAGCTTCTCTCCTCTATCATTAACCTTTTTATCACAGAGCTCATCCCTCCTCTTTATATAAACCCTTTAAACAGAGCTCAGCCTCTCCCCTATCATAAAACCCTATAAAACACAGAGCTCAGCTTCTCTCCTCTATCA
>JAODAL010074453.1:0-14366 GCA_025379985.1 Phyllomedusa bahiana
AGGAAAAACCCAAAAGATGAAGGGAATAGGGGGACGTAACAGAAGACCCGATAGGGGCAAAAAGGGTTCAATAAACAGAAAAAAACAAGGGGGCAAATTAAACCCGTGGAGTGTGGAAAATTCCCGCCCCCGGGGTTTGGCAGGGATCATCAAACATGCAGGGAGGAAGACCAAGTTCCACTAGAAAAACAAATTTAAGGGGTTATTCAGAAACCATGGCTTTCGCCGCACCCTCCGTGGCGCCCACCGAGCAAAAGCCCGGGGGTGTGTCAGGCACAATATACAGTAACCCCCCTTTGAGGGGCCACCGGACCTAAACAGACCCTCTAGGGTTTTGGCATAGGGGCTTGGAAATTTTTTAAACTTTGGGGGGCTGTTTTTGCGAGGAAAGGGAAGGACTTTTTTTGGGGGCGGGGTGGGTTTTTTTAACGGTTTTTTGACTTTTAGTTGGGGTTTTTTAGAGTCTTATGACTCCCAGCCCGACTGGCACGTCGTTAAAGGTGGATTTCTTAGTTTTTAAACCCCCTGCACCGGCAGAATCCTGGATGGAAATTTACCTCCAGAAAAAGGGAAAAGTTCAAAAAAAACAAAATTTGGGGGTCGGAGACGAAGACACTGGATTTTGAAAACCCGGTGGCAACCGTTTAAGGAGAAGGTATTTTAAGGTTTCAATTCTGATGCAAAGTTCTCGTTCGGGGGAGACAAGTTGAGCTTTGGCCCCCGGAGAGGTCTTAAGGCAATATCGGCCCGTGGGAGAAACCGCAACTCCCCCTCAACACGTATTGATTTAGAATTACTTCTGAAATATCATGAGCTTAATCACCACACCAAAGGGTGGACACCCAAAAAATGAGAAACACATGAGTCACCCCATTTGATCAACTCAGTGGTCCTCCAGTCGAACACAGGATTATGGAGGCGAGCCAGGCAACCCAAGAATAACCTCTGCAGCGAGTTTCTCCATGACAAAAAATGAAAGCCTTTCTGTATGCGAACTCCCAACATTCAAGGTGACCTCTGCAGTACAAAATTTTATTCTTCCCCCGGTTAGGGAGTTAGAATCTACACCTGAAACCCAAAATGGAGAACACAAAGGAACAAGTTCCAAACCCAAGGCTTAGCAACAACCATACTGATAAAACTGGCAGCAGCACCGAATCAATCATGGCATGACAGGCAAGAGTCTTGGAACTAGAAACCAAGGTTACTGGTAAAAAAAATGTGTTATTTACATTAGGAGGTACCTTTTACATCCGAGTTACCTTCCTGGAAATCGCTTCGATGTTTGAAAATTACCTTGTTGGTGACATGGGTCTATCGGACAGTCTCTCAGGAAATGGTCAGGTTTCCCACAATAGAGGCAACAAAGCGTTCTCCAACGGTGTCTCCTCCTGGTGGCAGCAGATGTGAAACCCAATACCATGGGTTCTTCTCCAGAAAAATGAGGGAAGATGGTGATGGAGGTGGAAAAGTAGAATTTTTAAAGAAGGTAGAAGGAGGTTGTACAGGAAAGTCTACCCTGAGCTGAACAGTCGACCCCCTTTGCTTTTCCCTGCATCTCTCCCTTAATCTTCTGTCGATAGACACAGCCAGAGTCATAAAGTCACTTAGCGTCTGGGGAGTTGGGTGGCTGACCATGGCATCTTTTTACCGCATCCGACAGCCCTTGTCTGAAAGGGTCTTCAGAGGTTGGTCCGACCATCCAGTCAACGTGCACAATGGCGAAACTCGGAACAGTAATCTTCGGCTGAGCGGTGGCCTTGCTGAATATGATAGCAAATGGGCCTCTGCCATGCCACACGGTTGGGGTTATCATAAACCTGACCTAAAGCTAAAAAAAATCGGTCCACTGATCCCCACTCAGGTGCTTCAGAGGGCTATAGCTAATACCCAATCCTGAGGTGGGCCCTGGAGGAGAAAACACAACAACTGCCACTCTTTCAGCCTCAGTGGGAAAATAGTTGAAGCGAAAAAATAAACTACAAGATTCCCTGAAGGTTCGGAACCTGTCAGGATTTCCGTCAAAGCGATCAGGTAGAAGCATCTTAGATTTATGACGTACGTTAGGATCTACAAACACAGGGGCAGGTAGGGACACCGAAGGGGCAGAAAGTCCAGTACCGGGTTAGTTTTGGCATCCAGACGCTGCGAGACTTGATTAATAAGCCCCGCCATGCCCTGAAGCTGAGTTGCCAATTCGTCCAAGCGATCGGTGACCGACAGGTCGGTACTCATATTGAATCGCGGGGAGAGTTGACTTGGGTATGGGCCTGCTATAATGTAAGGGACCAGTCAGGGACACACACCAAGACACAGACAAGTGAGGCCCTGACACTGGTTCCCAGCCCTGTCCCTACCTTTTGGGGAACCCGACTCCTTAACAGGCCGGCCCAAACAGAAGACTCAAGGCTACATGAGCAGAGTGCACAGACAGAGACAAACAAAAAGAACACAAAAGCCGTAGTCGGACGGTCCCAGTCAGTAACTGGGGGCAGTGCGGTACAAAGTCGTGAGGCAAAGGGAGAAACGGGGTTCAAGCCAAAGGTCAGGTAACAGCCGGGAGACGCAGTAAGATACAGGAGCTTTAAAAAGGGGAGCAAATTTCCTATAGCAGGAAAGGGGGAAGGGGTTTTTAACACCCCTTAAAATTCCCGGGCCAAAAACCCAAAAAAGGTTTGGAGGTAATAGGTGGACGAAAACAGAAGACCTGATAGGAGCAAAGGGGGCTGTCAATAAATAAAAACCAAACAAGGAGAAAAGTTTAAAACCAGTGGAGTGTGGAAAATTCCGGGACCACGGGCCCGGAAAAAAGGGGGGGGGAAGACCAAGTTACACTAGAAAATACCATTGAAAGGGGGTTTTATTTCAAAAAACCAGGCTTTGCCGCAAGCCCCGTGGTCGGGGGCCCAGAGAAAAAACCCGGGGGGTGTGTCAGGAAACAATCATGGAAAATTCCCCCTTATTTTCTGTTTTTTGTAAACACGTTCCTCAGTCCCGGGTTTCGGTTTTCCCCCTCCTTTTCCTGCCCTTGGTGAAAAGCTCAAAATAATTTACATTCTTTTCTGGCCCCCGTCGGATTAAAGGGAGCAAAGCATTTCCTGCCCTCTCTCATCAGGAAAGGGGGCCCAGCAGGAATTTCACTGTGCATTGCCAGAAAAAACACCCCTAACACTGCAGGGCTTCTACAATCAGGAAAAAAGGGAGAAATGTGCCTTGATCCCCGCTTCTCTCAAATCGAATAAAGGGGGTTTTAGCAATTTTATCTTTCAAAACCCCCGTTTGAAAAACAATTTCAGCTGATTTTTACCCAAACAGAAAACAGCAAAAATTTTTTCCCTGGGGCCTTTTAAATCTCCCATAGAAGGGAGATTTGTGCCTTCATTGAAGGGCCCAGATTCAACTGTAACAAACCTCCAGCTTGGGAGGAGAAGAGGAAACATTTGAAGAGAGTTCATAGAAGATGTCTAGATTGGGAAAGCAGGTATGTGGTAATTTTTAAAAAGTCTTACAAAATAGCTCCACGTGAGTTTTGGGCTTAGACGGGGGGGGGGGGGGGGAGGGGGCCCGGGGTCGGAGCGAGCATGAACAGTGAAGGGGGAAAGATGTCATCACCCTTCAGTTTAAGGGGAAAAACCCCGTGGGAGGGGGAAAGAAACGCCCCTGGAAATTTTTTGAGCTGAGGGAAAATTTAAAAAAACTTTTAAACAAACGAAATGGAAAAAGTGGGTTTCATCCCCTTTTAAAACCCCATTTAAAATGCCTTTCAATTTCGGTTTTATGTTCGTGTTCTGTTGTAAAAAATATGGAAAGGATTACCAACCAAAAAGTCTCAAGTGTTCTGGACCCGGGGGGTTTTGCTGATAAAATACCCACCAGTCTCTAACCTGCCCTTTATCTCTAAAAAAAAAGGAAGCTTGGGCTACTCTCGGGCCCAATCCATATCTCTCGCTAACTCTCTTTTTGAACCCCCCTGCCAAAACCCGGTTTCCGCCAAACCCCAACACTCCACGGAAAAATGGAGTTAAAGTCTCAAATGGGCCTTTCCCCCCGGGAAAAAAATTTAGGGTAATACTCTTGTTGCTTCTCTTGGAAACTCTCTGCAGCTTTTTACACTGTGGATCACCAACTTCCCCCTCAGCATGCTCAGCACCTTGGGGTCCCGGACACTGCTCTCGCTTTGGGGGTCTTTCCCACCTCTCTGGGCCCTCCTTCAGTGTTCGTTTTTTTGGTTCGACCCCCTCTCCCCCTTTCCCCTTGCTGTTGGGGTTCCTCAGGGGTCGGGTTTTAGGTCCCCCTTTCCCCTTTTCATTGTAACAGCCCCCATTGGACAAACCCTCATTTGATTTGGCTTCCAGTTCCATCTCTATGGGATGACCCCCAAATTTTCCCCCTCCCCCCGTGACTTTCACTCCGGGCCTTGCTAAAAAAAACCCAGTGATTTTCTGCCCGCTGTCTCTAAACTTTCCTGTCCTCTCTCCATCTAAAATTTAAACCTCACTAAAAACTGAACTTTTGGGTCTTTTCCATTTCAAACCCAAACCCTCCCCCTGTATTTCTGTTTCTGTTGTGGTACCACCATTTCTCCTAGGCGGGCAGGCCCCCTTTCATTTTTATTTGATCCACCCCACCCTTCTCCCCATATATCAATCCCTTCCCGCTCCTGCCCGCCCCCAAGGGGTTTCCAAATCCGGCCCAAATTTTTCAGTGGGGAAAAAGACCTTTAAAACCCCCCATTTTAAAACCCTTAAAAACTTTTTTGGTTTTTGGCCCCCCCCAAATGCTATCAAAACAAATCTGTAACTGCCTTGGGCACTCACAGGCCCCTTTTTTTGTATATAGAAGTAAGTTGGGGGCAGGGTTTATCCAATTTTTTATGTAAACCACCCCCTTTTTTTATGGGAAAATGGGCCCCCCATTGTAAAAATTTTTACTTTTACCCCTATGTTTTTACCCCTAACCCCAATAGGGTTTTAAGCTTCATGAGCGGGCCTCCAAAACCTTTTTGTCTCTTTTTTAAGTCTTTTAAAGTGTAATGGGGCTGTATGTTTTTCCCTTGAATTTGGGAAAGTGCTGCGGAATATGTTGGGGGCTATAGAAATAAAAATTATTATTTATTTTTTTTAAATTTCACTTCAAGGATTTTTTCCCCTTTTACACTGCAAGGATATCTCTATTTTTTCATCCTGACTCCCAAACAATGAATTAAAGCACAGTCAAAAAGTCATGTGTCCCCTAAAATGGTATTATTTAAAATGTTAACTAATCTCACAATAAAGCCCCTACACAGTTCTGTATACAGAAAAATAAAAAGCACTCATAACATGGCAATGTAAAGACATAGGGCCACATTTAAAAAAACTGTCTAGGTCTAAGACTTGCCTTGTTGCCCAAAGCAACCAATCAGAGCCTCCCTTTCATTTCCTATAGTGCTCTGAAAAAACTAAAAGGGAACTATGATTGGTTTTTATTAGAATCAAAGTAATTCTTAGAACTAGTTATTTTTCATGCATGTCCCCATATTTTTGTAAATTGTTTATATTGTGTAAAAGCAGTAAAGCATAAATAAATGAATATAGATAGTGTGGCCAGTGTTGGAAAAGAAAGTTTAATATTTATTTAGCTAGATGTATAACCAGTAGTAAAAGGAAGATTGTGATCTCACTGTCTAAGGCTATGTCTCCACTGCATTGGACAAAAAAACGGCCCGAAAGCGGACGTTTTTTTTCTGATTCAGGACTGCAGTTTATGTCATTTAAAAAAACTAAAAGCACTGAAAATACGATCGTAATCCTTTGCAGTGGAGACATAGCCTACGGCTCTACTGTCCTGAGCTGTAGAGACCACACCTAAAATGTTCAGTTCTGAAGAGTTCAATTACAAAAATAAATTAAGAAAATAGAATGGGTCCAGAGATGGGGTAAAAAAAGAGGAAACCCTCAAGCACAAAACTAATCAGGATAGACTTACAGAAGACAATTTAGCCTGGAGAAAAGAAGGGAAAGGTGGGAATGTGATCAAAACCTTTAAATATGTTAAAAGTGTAAATAAGGTTCAGGAGGCAAGTGTTTTAAAAAAGAAACAAAAGTCAATAACAATAGTGCACTACTTGAAATGAGCTGGGTGGGGGGTCAAGATCAGAATAAAAGTCAGAAAATATTATTTTACTTTAAAAATAGTAGATAGTGTTGATTGAACTGTTCTAGAAAAGTTAAGTTCTAGTAGAGCTTCTCAAATTTTTAGAACTCGAACTGAACCGAACATCTTACCGTTCGTTCGAGTAAAGTTCTAGTTCTAGTTCGACACGCCATTTCAGTTTCGTTTTCAGCGGCTTTCTGCACTTTTGCCGGCCATCTAATCACCTTTCTGCACTTTTGCCAGCCATCCAATCAGTGCAGAGTACAGAGAAGTGTCAAAAATGTCATTGCTGCGGTGCACAGCTCTCATTGGTTGCTAAAATCACATGACCATGTTATATATTTCACTGTATTGCCTTGTGAACACCATTTTCAGCTCACTCTCTGTTTTGTACAGACTGCTATTAGAGATGGGCGAATCGATTCTAACGAAGTGGAATTCGTTTAGAATTTCAGGAAAACTTTGGTTCTGCACGAAGCCGAAGTTTATGGTGATTCGCGGGAACAAAGCGTCTTTTTTTTATTTTTTTAAAATGGCCGCAAGCACATGGCGTTACATGGGAAAAAGAAAGGAGGACCTTCAATGACATGTGCAGACATGAAGCCAATCAGAGACCGGCGGGATTCTGTGATGTCACAGCACTATAAGTAAGGACGGCACCTGCGCTCCTCACAGTCCTCTCGTTGTATCTCTTGGCATAACAGCGTCCCTTCTGCTGCTGCATAGCTCTCATTATACAGCTTTACTTGGCGATTTGGGAAGGGGGAAAAAAGACCATTACAAGTCTGTTACTTACTTAGTCACTCAGTGTTCTGTATCTGCTGTTACAGAGATCTCAGTATTTCAATTTCTCCTGGTGCATTAAGGAATTTTAAATTCAAGTAATCAACTCAAACCTGACAATGTAGTATTGGGATAGAAATACAGACTGCGGGGGGTGTGTCCTGACTATGACCGTGTAAAGACATGTCCTCTGGAGCTCCTCATCCCTTCTCGCTATTTCGGCTGACCCTCTCTCCAGCATGGGAAGGACAACTAAAAAAGAAGACCGAAAAGCCTTCTGCTCACCCTCTGTCCCCTCAGGGAGACATCGGAGCTTTAATTCACCCGGCAGTCCAGCCAGCCCGCCCTGCAGCCGTGAGACGCAGTGAAGAGCAAGATGGCGGAGGCAAGGCAGCAAACGAGGATTCCCAGCAGGCCACCCCTGCACCTTCCACCCCGGTCACTAACCTCTGGCCTCTAGAAGAATGCGCAACACCGCCGCACCGGATACGAGTCCCGTTTCACCGCGGGCGCCAGGCGGGCAGCTCGACGCAAGGTCCGCCCGCCATGGGAGAGATGAAGATGGCGCTGCGGCTTCCTCCTGCATAGCGGACCCTTACCGGCCCGGCCCTGCCACACAGGCACCGCACCGCTTCTCTTCGGACCGCCAACCGCAGCGCACCTGCTGGACATCCCTGCTCAGAGACCGACTCTGCACTATTGCCTGGAGCTCAGGCGGAGGCACCAGACGTCACCCCTCTGTGGTCAGTTGCATCGGACCTACATGCGGCCGGCAAGCAAGGTATGAGGGTAGGCTCTGGGACACAGGATTCCCTACAACTTTCCATCCTGGACTCTCCGGTCCTATCCTCTACAGAACTGCTGACACCAACCCACGAGACCCCTGCCACTTCCAATCTGCCTGTCAGCGCATTGAAACCCATAACCCCCTCATTTCAGGGTGCAGAATCTATGCCCCCTACCCCAAGTGGGGTTCTGGTGCAGTTTGACCCATGTAGTGGGGGCTCAGAACAATGTGGTGCGCTGCCACCCAACCCCCCTTCTGTGCAGGATGCATCCCTGTGCAGTGATGTGACTGTCTGCACTGAGACTCGCCCCCAGTCGCTTTCTCCTGCCTGCGGTCCTGATACATCGCCTGCTCTTTGGCACACGCCCATCCCCCCAGCTGGCAGGCCTTCTCCGCGGTGGTCCACTGGCTCCTCCTGGGGAGACCCAACTAACTCACTTGTGGGCCGTCTAGCTACAAGGTGCGCCTTTTCATCTACGACTCAAAGGATGACGGCCCCCCTGAGGCCCCCCTCCCTATCAACTGGCCAGCAGCCACATGCCTCAGACACTGATCTGCGGACTCCAGTCCTTTCTTAACAACATGATGAAACACCCTCCTATACTCACTCTCTTCGGGACAACTTCCAAAGCTCTCCTAGCTCCTCTTCTGGGTTGGCAGATGACAGCAGACCCATCACGCTATCTGACCTGCACAGATTTACACAGTCTCTACCTTCCAGGAGCGACCTTTCAGCCCTGGCCAAGCATGTTATAACTGAATGAAAGCAAGAAATTTACTTATTTCGCTCTGAGCTGTCCTCACTAAGCTCTAAAGTGTCCTCAATGGGTCATACTCAACAGTCTACCTCGCAAGTCGTACAAGCTCTTCAATCCTCTTCGTCCCAGCACTCCGCCCAGATCTTCGCACTCCATCAGCACATTGATGACCTTGAAAATAGGAGCAGGCGCAACAATATTAGAGTTCGGGGCCTGCCTGAATTGGTTACGCCTAATGATCTCATCCCAGTACTTACCACAATCTTCAACGATCGACTGGACAGAAATCCGTCAGCCCCCATTGAAATAGACCGAGCCCATAGAGCTCTCCGCCCCCCCAGTGTTGGATCCCAAGAAGCCGAGGGATGTTATCTGCCGGGTCCACTTCTACCGTTTAAAGGACGATATTCTGCGGTGTGCCCGCCAGAGGCAGAAAATCTTTTTCAAGGATGTGCCTATACTTCTTCTTCAAGATCTCTCTAGGCATACACTGGCTCAGAGAGCTGCCCTAAAGCTTCTCCTCTCTGTGCTACAGGAGCACCATATTCCTTATCGGTGGGGCTTCCCTTTCGCCCTGTTTATTAGGGGAAAAGAGAAATCATTTGCAATCCGCTCCCCTGATGACGTCCCCTCAGTGCTACAGGACCTCAACATCCAGGACATTGTTCTTCCACCCTGGCCCTCGTTGGGACCCATCGCCAATACATCTAACTCCCGGGCGCCATGGGACGTGCAAGGTCTACCCCCACGAGAGATTAGACGTCAACAACATCGTACTGCTTCCTCCACGAACTCTAACCCTCCGTGAAGACTCCCTTGGTCGATTCACCAACCTGCCTTGGTCTTCATTTTCCCTGAATATCCTTTCTGGAGTAATTACTCCTTCATAGATATTATTGCCTTGTAGTACACCTGACCTTAATAGATCATTAACAATTCTCTCTTTTTTAGCCTATTAATCTATTTTTCCTTTTCCCTCCTCACCCCCTCCCCTCCCTTTTTCCCCCTTCCCCCCTTTTCTTTTCTCTCTCTCTCTCTCTCTCTCTTCTCCTTCTCCCCCCTTACTCTCAGCTAGCTTTGGGTCTTCTTTTGCCTTACTGGTCTCAAGGTCTCCCCACTGTTGGAACTTACAGTTCCTTTTCATATATATTGTTCAGCCGTTTACTCATTGTTTCTTCTTGTATACCTCATATGGTATAGTCCCGGTATAGACCTCTTCTTAGGTCTTATGGACGCTTGGCCTTTGTTAGCCAATCACGTAGTTCCAGCTGCAGGCTTTTTTGTGTTGCCTGCTTCCTGGTTGTGTGTGTGATAGTGTTGTGAGTGGTTGTTGTACCCCCCCCCCCTACTGACTTAACGGTCTTTTCCCCCAGTTATCCTCTTCTCCCCACCCGGCCTGCGAGCTATGAGATATTGCGGACCTTTCCTTTGCCTCTTTCAATGCGCAAGGTCTCTGCATTCCCAGTAACAGGTACCAGGTACTTTACCACCTTCATAAAAAGCGACTTAAGGTGGTGTGTCGGCAGGAGACGCATTTTAAGGAAGGCCATTCCCCAATATACGAAATAAGTACTATACCACTTGGTTTTTTGCAAATTGTCGGGAGTCCAGGTCCAGGGGAGTTGCGATAGCCCTCCATAAATCTCTTGTACACCAGGTCCGAGCATGTTGGACTGACACTAATGGGCGTTATATCATCCTGATTCTTGATGTGTGGGGCCACCTCTTCACTATAATTAACGTTTATGTTCCAAATCAGGGGCAGGCTGGTTTTCTCGCTTGTCTGGTGGAGAAACTGACACCTTTGGTTCAGGGCACCATTGTATAATGTGGGGACCTGAATGCTACCTTGGACCCTGTCCTATACAACTCATCTGGTAAGTCATCACTTTCCTTCTCCTCCATTAAAGCCATTAAAAAGGCATGCACCCTATTGCAACTCTGCGATGTCTGGCACTTACAGCTCCCAGACAGCAAAGATTTTATTTTCTATTCCCACCCTCACAATGTATATAGCCGCTTGGACTATATACTGGTGTCACACAGGGCACTGCCTTGGGTCTCGTCAACAGGGGTAGGCAACATCCTCCTATCGGACCATGCGCTGGTTTATTGCTCGCTGGCCCTTCCTTCTGCATCTAGACCTGCCTGATCGTGGCGCCTCAACAAGTCGCTGCTATTGGACACTGTTTGTGTGGCAGACATTTCCCGAACTATTGCAAATTTTACACAGGATCATAGTAATGATGCCTCTTCCCCGTTGATCCAATGGGAAGCCGCTAAATGTGTTATACGGGGTGTCTTGATCAGGCATGGCTCGAGGCTGAAGAGGGACAGAGCGGCTAAGTTAAAACTGGCCCTATCCTGGGTCTCCGCGCTGGAACTCAAGCATAAACATGCTTTGGAGGCGGATACCCTGCAAGATTTATTAACGGCCAGATTAGAGGTGAAGCGTTTGCTGGAGGTTTCTTGGAAACGATTTCTCCAAGTCGGCCGAAGCTGCCTGTATGAGTACAGTGACAAATGTGGGCGGATGTTAGCGAGGGCACTGCGGCAACGAGTATCCGCAATGCATATACCCCAGATCAGGTCGGCAGATGGCTCCATGGCTCACACGACAGAGGAAATAGGGAAAATATTTCACACTTTATATTCTAACTTGTATAATCTCCAACAGCGTCCCTCACCCGCAGTGGGGTCAGTCTTTCCCACGCCAACTACAGATCCTTCTAGTGTTATTGATTTTTCGAAGTTTGAATCCTTATTTACGGTTTTCAGAAATGTCGTTATTCGGGTTTTACGAGCGGGAAGAGTCCGGGTCCCAACGGATTCACGGACAAATTCTATAAAACTTTCAGGGATGAATTGAAGCCCTTGTTGCTCCGCGCCTTCAATCACGTGTCCGCGGACAGTCCGTTCCCGGCGCCAGCAACTCTGGTTCAAATTGCCCTAATACCCAAACAAGGCAAGGATCCCTCCATTTGCGGCAGCTACTGCCAAATTTCTCTGTTGAACGTGGACATCAAGATTTATGCAAAGCTTCTGGCAAACAGACTAAACGCTGTGCTCCCGAGGTTTGTGCACCCCGATCAGGTGGGTTTTGTCCCGGGCAGGAAGGCCCGGGACAACACCCTGAAAACTATAGACATCATACATCATGCCCAGGCCCGCAAGGTCCCTTTAATGGTTCTGTCCCTGGATGCCGAAAAAGCCTTTGATAGGATCTCATGGACGGCGCCTGGGGATAGGACCTACCTTTCTCTTCAGGGTCCTGGCTCTTTATCAAGCCCCTTCCGCTAAATTGAAAATCAATGGTACTCTTTCAGACCCGTTCTCGATCACTAACGGCATGAGACAGGGCTGCCCCTTATCACCTCTCCTGTATGTCCTGGTCATGGGAACTTGCTATCTGCAATACACAAATGCCCCAGGCATCATAGGTATTACTATTGCCGGGAAGGAATATAAATGCTCCGCATTTGCGGACGATCTTCTAGTATATATAACTAACCCGACTGCGTTCCTCCCTTCTTTAATGTCTGTATTCCGGATGTTTGGTATGTGGTCGAATTTCAAAATTAACGTGTCTAAATCCGAGGCCATGAGTGTAGGGTTATCCCCCTTTAGTTCTTGCTCAACTCAAATGAGACTACCCCTTCGTGTGGCCTTCTAGAGGCTTGTCGTACCTAGTGATTACCATTCCAGCTACTTTAACAAACTTATCCCCCTCAATTTTGAGTCTGCAGTTAAAGCGATCACACGGGATTTGACCTCCTGGACCAAGCAGTGTTTTTCTTGGTTTGGGAGAGTTAACATTCTGAAGATGTCAATACTGCCCCGCATCCTGTACCTCTTGCAAACTGTCCCTGTTTCTATTCCAAATTCTTTTTTGAGCCGCATACAGCATCTCTTTACGTCCTTTGTCTGGCTCTCTTCTCGTCCCAGACTATCTTATACCACTCTAACCAGGCATAAAACTCTAGGTGGTCTGGGACTCCCTGATTGCAGGAAGTATTACCTGGCTGAAGCGTATGCTAGGTTATTGGACATGATATGCCCTGATGACAGGAAGGTATGGACCCGCATTGCTCGTGGCGTATCTTCCTTGTCCCCTGGATCTGGACTCCTTCCCTTGTGAATCGATACCACTTCTCCTTCTCTGTTAAACATACCCTGACCTCGGTTAGTTCTCATAAGGCGTATCGAACACTAATTGATAAAACGGATCCTCTTTTCCCAATTTCGGATAACCCTTCTTTCCCACCTGGCCTGGGACCGCGTCCCTTTTTTGGGAGCTCTAAGGTTAGCTCCTCTACGCCTTCATCAAGTGATGGCTGGAACTCAAGTCGTCCCACTGTCGGGTTTAGCTATAGCGGCTCCAAACCATGCTTCCTCAACTTTTCAATATCTACAAATGAGGCACTTTCTCGCCTCATTTGGGAACACTCTCCAAGCCCAGAGACCTCTCACTAAATTTAAACAATTGTGTCTCCAAGATTCTCCCCCGAGACACGTTATATCTACACTGTATTCTGAGCTGTCAGCAAGTGAAAGGATGGATCTTCCTTCCTATTGTGCTGCTTGGGAGAAAGATCTGGGACAGTGCTTTTCCACTGAGCAGTGGATAAATGTTTTGAGTTACTCATAAAGCTGTTATTGCAACGAGAGCTCAGGAGACAAGTTTCAAAATTTTGGCTCGATGGTATAGGGTTCCCCATGTACTCCATAAATGGTTCCCACAGGTCCCTGAGATCTGTTGGCACTGTGGCACTTCCAAGGGGACCATGCGCCATATATGGCGGGACTGTCCTGTCCTGGCGGGCTTCTGGAGTGCAGTGTAATATGTCATCAGGGATCTTTCTGGAATATCTATCCATAGGACCCCTGCCGCAGTGTTACTGTTTAATAAAAATAATAATAATAATCTTTATTTCTATAGCGCCAACATATTCCACAGCACTTTACAAATTCAAGGGTAAACATACAGTCATTACACATTAAAAAGTACTTACAAATGAGGGCACAAGGTGTGAGGGCCCTGCTCGTGAGGCTTTACATCTATTAGGGTGTTGGGTGAAACATACGGTAAGAAAGTGCCAAGTTTACAATGGGCCGGCCATGTTTCATAAAATAGGGGGGGTGTTTAACATGAAAAATGGGGTTTAACCTGCCACCCAGACTGTACATTTTATTACAGATAAGTGCCTGTGAGTGCCCAAGTGCAGGAGTGACAGATGTGTGTGATAGCAGTTAGGGATCTTGGTGGGCCAGACGAGAAGGGTTTTATTTTCAGGGCCCCCTTTTAAAATGTGAGGGTTGTGAATGTGTCTGATCGCCCGCGGTAGCCTATTCCAGAGAATTGGTGCCGCACGGATGTGAAATCTTGTAGGGGGCATGGGAGGTTCGGATGATTGAGGAATGTAGTACTGATATCATCAGCCCCGAGCGGAGAGCACGGGTTGGGCGGTAGCCAGAGACTAGGGAGGAGATGTTGGGAGGATCAGCGCGGTGGAGATCTTTATGGGTGAGGTGCTGAGTTTTACTGTATCCTGTACTGGATGGCAACCAGTGCAGTGACTGACACAGGGTTAGAGGCATCAGTATTTGCGGCTGGAGAGAAAGACAAGCCCGGCTGCTGCATTCTGGACAGATTGGAGAGGGGGAGAGTTTGCAGAGAGGTGAGGGCCGATAAGCAAGGAGTTGCAGTTAGTTAAGACGAGAAAGAAATAAGAGCAGTAATGAGAGTTTGAGTCGTTTCCACAGTGAGAAATGGAGGATTTTTGGAGATATTCTTGGGTGCAAGGTGACAGGGTGCGGGCAAGGGATTGGTATATGGGAGAAGGGGCAGAGGAATTTTTTTAACAGCTAATTTTGTACATGCAAGTTTTTTTAGTACTTTAATT
>JAODAL010074454.1:0-14365 GCA_025379985.1 Phyllomedusa bahiana
TAAATAATTCAATGCCATCCATTTAACTGCTTAAGACATTGCAATCAATGCAAATGCAGCATCTAAACAGTAAAAGGGGGCTGCGTCCCCCCTTTCCCACCACCCAATTAGCCTCATATAACGAGATTGCGGGGTGCCATTCAGTCGCCATGGCAGCCTTGGGCCTAATGACAGCCTCTTGCCCTTGCATGATTGCACTGCAATTATTGGAGATCAATGAAATCCCTAAAATATTGTCGATGAAAATACTGCTGTTAGAAAATGATCAAAAATATAGTATAACAGAACAATTGTGTTATTTGCTGCATTTTTGGTTTTGCCTTTGTTTTGCCATTATAACAGATTAGTACCTACTTACTGGTTTCATTTTGTTAGGCAGGGTTCACAAAGCAATATTTGGAAAGTATTTTACAACAGTATTTGTAGGTCATTATCCAGAATGGAACCTATATATAGACACTCCACAGATGCTGAATAGGATTTGTCTAGAGACATGCTTGGCCAGTCCAGAACCTCTAACCTTCATTTTTTTTTAGAAAGGGCAGGGGTCTTTTTGGGAGATGGGGTTTGGGGGTCATTTCATGTGAAATTTTGCCTTGGGGGCCCATTTCCAAAGGTAGGGGATCATGTTTGGTCAATATTCACAGACATGTTGGCATTCAGGTTTTTTCCTCTAGAGCGTATTTTTCCCACAGCTGACAGCACTCATACAGCCCCAAACCATGACACTGCCACCACCATGCGGGCATTACACAATTGTCTTTGTACTCCTCACTTGGTTGCCGCCATACATGCTTAACACCATCTGAAAGAAAAAAATTATTCTTGGTTTCATAGGACCAAAGGAAAGGGTTCCAGTAATCCATATCCTTAGTCTGTTTGTCTTAAGCAAACTGTAGGGGGCTTTTTTGGGGTTATCACCTTTAGAAGGGCTTCTTTTGGGGACAAAAATCTCTGATATAACCTAGCACATGCCTCAACTTCTTTTGGTCCCCCACGACGAGGCCTTTTTTGAGTGTAACCTGTTTTGTCAAACCCAATATGGTCTTTGGGCCCTCGGCTGCAGCTCACTTCAGGGTTTTTTTTGCAATCTTCTTTTAGCCCCGGCCACTTTATTAGAGCAAGTTTCCTTTTTCAATCCTCAAATTTCTTTATTAGGTGCCATGCTGAAACCCCAGTTACCAGATAAGAGAGTGTGAACGAACACCCCTTTAAAAGCAGGGGAAAAAAGGGTCCCATTTGGACCGGTACAAAGGGTCCAATAGGGTGGAGACCGAAGTCATCCCCCTGCCCGGGTGCTGCTATTCGGCTGTCACTAGCCAGGGAATCAGTATGCTGCGGGCCATCTGCACAAGTGACTCCGAGGAGCTCCCTGCCTCCATTCCCCCACTGAAATCCTGCCACGGTGCTTGGGGGTCATCTGCCTCCCCCCCCTCATCTCCACTCCCCTCCAAAAAGTGCTCCGGGCTCCTCCCCCTTTTTTCCACCTGGGTAGAAAATCCATCATTTCACCAGACAATCCCTTTTTGCTCCAATGTCCTCCCCCCTCCTCCTTTTTTCCAGCCCCCCCCCCCCATTACTCATGTGGCCCCGGATTTAGTCCCCACGTCCCCCAGCCCCCCCTGCCCAGACAGTTTTTTTCGGGGCATCTTTCCCAAAGGACATAAAGGGCAGGGGAAATGAGGGTTATTCACCCCCTATTCCTGGCGACGGGAACAAAAAAACCGCGCCTCCTTGAAGGGCCTAAACCCAAACGCAGGTGTAAAGCATGGGGGCTCCACGGGCCCTGACATCAAAGTTACACAGGGGAGTACCCCCTCCCCGCCTGGATCATAAAAAAATTCGAAAATGCCCCTCTGTTCAAAACAGTGGGCCCCAACAGGGGGCGGGCCGGGAAATTTCCCAAGGGGGGAAAAAATCACATACAGAGTGTTTTTGGGGGAGGCCCTTCTGCTGCGGGCAACTCGAGGGGGGGTTGTTCCGGGGCTTTGTGGGAAAAGGGGAAAAGTGCATGCACATTTTCCTGGCCTTTTTCAGAATTTTCCCTGAAGATCGGTGGAAAACTTCGGGAAACCCTTTTTTCACAAACCAAAAATTGAAACACGTGCACCATGCAGGGCGAAAGGGACCATCCCCTCCTCGGGGGGCAGTGCGGACACCATTTTCCCCCCATTGCCCCCGTCACCATGGTTCCGATTTGCAGTTGGTGCGGAGAAAGCCCACATCATTTTCTTGCGAAAGACCGGAGCATTCCTCCCCTGTGTGACTTCGTTCACAGAGGAAAACCCCAGGGGGTAAAACTGAAATTAACTTGGGGAGGCTGAGATGTTGGTGGTGGGGGAGGGGGAAAAAGGCGGAAAAATTGGGGGGCAACCCGGGCAGTTTGAACGGGGAGGAGAAAGGGGGCGCCCTCCTGTCCAATTTGGGTTGGTGTGCCTGGACGGAAGCACATTCCCCAAAGGGGGGCCGGGTAAAGGACATGTACGGCCCTAAACCGAATTTTCGTTTCCAATGCCGCGCAAACCGTGAAACCTTTGGGGAAAAAACCGAAAAAGCTCAAGGACGGGGCCCAACCTTCTGTTCTAAAATTTTTAAAGAAGTGCGGGTACTGTTTTTTTGGGGAAAAAAAATTAACAGTTTTTAAACCCCAACACTCCATCTCGGCTCGGCACAAGCCATTATTTTCTCTGAACGGGGGCAGAGTTCACCATTTGGAAAGGGAGGGACGCATACCCAACAACTTGGACAGGAGCACTTTTTCCCAGCTTCGGGCACCAAAGGAGGGTTTGGGACGCTACTGTTGCCTTTTTTTTGCACCCCGCCTGGGCTAAAACGACTGCTGCGCCATGATAGCGAGGAGCAGAGAAAACTGGACTGGGAGATGAGGGCCCAAAAAAAAACAGCCCCCCTTCGCTAGGTGGGGGACCCTTTGACTGGCTCCCAAGGGAAATTCGGCCCACTGGCCGCTGTTTGCGGGCGCGTTGCTGTTGGGGGCAGGAGGGACCACCAAATCTGACCAAACTTTCCCCCCCAGGCCACCGGAAGGTACGCTGCATGGTTGACGCAGGCCGGGGGGCCAAACGTTAGCTCCCTGGCCATGCTTTAAAACTTTCGGGCCTACAGATTCAAACATATACCCATATTCGGCTCCTCCGGTGCTTATCAAAAAAACTGCCACACCCCCCCAAAAATATTTAAAAATTTTAAAACCGCCAACGCTCCGCACGATTTGACAAACTACCCCCGGGTGCCTCGCTGACCCCCCTGGGGCTGCTACTTTTTTTTTGGACCGCGAAGGGGGGGTTTTTTTACCCTGTGGCAGCTTGGCCCCGACCTCACACTGCGGGCCAAAACCCTGCGACCTCAGGGCCCAAACAAAACCCCAAATTTGCGGCTGGGGCCCGCTGCCTAAAACGGGGAAAAAATGACGCCCCTTCTCCGGGAGGGTGATAAAGGGCCCCTTGCTTAAACCCCGGTTTCCCAAAAGTTAGGGTGGGCTAAAATCCTCTTTTTTTCAAAATTTTTTGTTTTCATCGTCACTACTGCCCCTCATCCCCCCGGCCCCTTGGTTTAGGGCAGGGGCCCCTGACCCCTCACAACATGACCCCCCCTTTCCACCTTCCACTTTCTATTTTTTTGGCCGCCTATTTGCATGAAGGGCGGGGGAAAATTTTCACCCCATTTTTTTTCCGCGGGGCCAAAGTAGCGCTGACTCCCCCTCCCCAAATTTTCTTTCCTCCCCTTATATTTGGCGCTGAGCCCAGACCACGTATTTAATCTCGGGCTGGGGGAACCCGGGAAATGGGGGAAAAGAGGGGGTGGAGGACAGGTGAGGGCCGCTAAAACCCCCTTTTCCCGGGAAAATTTTCAACAAAGGGGTTTTGTGTCTGACTTTCCCCCCACCGACACCTTGGCGGGGGTTGTTAGATTCTTCGGGGAAAGGAATTGGATGCCTAGTAAACCCCAATCAAAAAACCCTTTGGGGTTTGCTTGCAACACATGGCCGCTAAATGACAGCGGAAATTTTGGGGGCCCCCACGAGTAAACCAAAGGGCTGCGAGCCCCCAATTTGCGTGCTGCGACCTGGGCCTCCCTCCAGGAATTTTTGTGCCTCCTCCCCACTCGCAGGTGAAAACCCCTGCCACCTCTCGTCTGACATATTTGTTTGTTCTAAAATTACAAAAACTTTTTTTAAATGAAATATTGCATTTTAAAAAAAATACACACCTTTTTTAAACTCAAAAAAAACCCCGGGAAACAAACTTGGGAAAATTTTGGAAAAAAAATTGCGCCCCAAAAACAAATGGCCAGGAAAAAATTTACTTTTTATGGGGTCTTTAAAAACACTGGGGAAATTTTACTAAATTTAAAAAAACACAAACGGGGCAAATTTAAACCCTTCGGTTTAGAATGAGCTACGGGGCAAAATTGCTTTTTTGGGCGTGAAAAAGAACTTTTTAAAATTTTTTAGTGACCACAACAGCAAAAAAAACCGTTTAAATTAACCCCGGGAATAAAAATTTTGCGCAAAAAAAAAATAAAGAAAACCAAAAATGACCAGCTTTGTGGGCGTTAAAAGGGCGTGTTTTTTACGGTACAAAAAACAACGAAAAACTTGTAATTAACCCGTTATAAATTATGCTACGGGCAAAATTTCTTCTTTGTAGGTAAAAAAAAAACATTTCTTATGGGTCCAAAAACCAGCAAACAACGTTTAAATTTAAACCCCCTGGTTTTTCCCTAAATTGCGAAAAAGAAAAATGCTTCCAACAATTCCCCAAGCTTTGTAGCATGTTAAAAGGGCGTGTATTTTACGGAAACAAAAACAACAGAAAAACTTGAAATTTTAAACCTTGGGTTATGAATTAAGCAAACAGGCAAAATTGCTTTTTTGGCGGTGAAAAAGAACTTTCTTTTAGTGACCACAACACAGAACAACGCTTTAATAACCCCGGGATCTAAATTGCGAAAAAAAAATGAAAAAACCAAAAATGCCAGCTTTGTACCCGTTTTTAAAATTTGGCGTGTATTTTACGGTAAAAAACCCAACAAAAAATTTTGAAATTTAAACCTTGGGAAATTTTTTAAATTTTTAAGGGGCAAAATTTTTTCCCCTTTTAAAATTTAAAAAAAGAACTTTTCCCTTATAGGGGAACCCAAACAAAAACAAACAACGCAAAATTTAAACCCCCTTTGGTCAAAATTGGGGGAAAAAAAAAATATGTTTGCCAACAATTCCCAGTTTTGTAGCAGTTAAAATGGCGTGAAAATTTTTAGGGTACAGAATTACAAAAAAAACTTTTTTTTAATTTAAAACCCTTTTCGGTTATAAATTTAAATGCTACGGGCCCAAAATTCTTCTTTGGGGGTAAAAAAGGGAACTTTTCTTTTAGTGACCACAACGGGCAGAACAACGTTTAAATTTAAAACCCCGGGATCTAAATTGCGCAAAAGAAATGAGCAATAAAAAATGAAGTGGTATTTGGTTTGAAAAAAGAACGCGGGTTTTTCTTTAAATGAATAAAAAGGGGGAAACCCGGGCTTAAAAACCCCTTTGGAAAATTCAATGTCGGGTGGCAATACATTAAAATGTTTATGAGCGAAAATTGGAAACGCACCCCGGGCCCTTCAGTTCCAAATCCCACAAAATCAGAATTAAAAAAATTAAAAAGAAGAAACCCCTGAGACAAGCTGTGACAAACCCTCGGGGGGGTGGGGGCCTGACCTGCAGGGAGTGAAGACGTTGGCTTCGGGAGCCCCCGAAAAATTTTCCGGGCGGGAAATCCTGATCTAAAAACCCCCTAATTGGGGCTAAACTGCTTCAGGGCGGGTGAAAAAAGACGTAGGGCCGCCCTTTTCTGAAAACACAAACTGAGCCCTTTTGCCTCTTTTTATCAGTGCTGACCCCCCTTTAAACCGGGGAAAGCACGGGGGCCCTGAGCAAAGGGCCAAGCGAGGGGAACTTTTGAGGTCGGTGGCTGCGGGGGACTGACACTTTTTAAATTCCCCCCCCTGCTGCGAATGTTATTTACTGCGGACAGCTCCGGGCTAACAACAACAAAGCTGCTGCTGCGGTGCCCATGGGGCCCGGGGGGGGAGTTTCCCCCCCTTTGACCCCGGGGAAAACGGGGCAGAGAAAACCCGGGAGGGGGACCCCTTGAAACGTCGACTTGAAAGCCCCGGGAGAGCCGTGGCAGGCCCAAACACAACATCTCCAGCTAAGTAACACGGGGGAGGAGGAGCCCCCTTTGGGGGGAAATTTGGGTTTGGGAGGGCGTAGCAGAGACAAAAAATCTCCCTGGGGAGTCTTTAAAGGGGCGGGTATCCTGTCGCCGAATTTCTGCCATAGCCCGGGCCCCGGGGTTGAAAAAGGGCGCAAAAAAACTCTCGGGGCCCCTTCAGCGGCAATCTTAATTTGGGCCCCAGCTCAGGGGCAGAGGACCCTTGCCAGGCTTGGCTGTTTGAACCCGGCAGATAGGGATTTTAAGGGGAACCGGGAATCCTCATAAGGCTTATCAATTTTTGTGCTCCCCAAAAACAAATTGCTTCTTATACCTGCAAAAATAGAAATGGGACTTTGACAAAAAGCCACTTGTTTCCCGGCCCCTTTTTTGGGGGGCTCTGCTACACTATCTTATCATTTGCGCCCTGGTTGTTTGCCTCTTCTGTACCCAATTTTTAATTTTGGGGCCAACTGCTCTTCTTCTCAGACAAGGGAAAATATAAGTTAATGCCAAGAATTCCCGATCTCTAGGGGTTAAAACTCTAGTCTTACTGCAATCCCAGGTCCCCAATTTAAACCAAAATTTTGGGGGCTGCAACCCGACACCTGGTGGCCAACCACGGAACTACCCAAATTCTGATCTTTAAATTTTTGTGCCGCTGTAAGCTTTTTATTTTTGATTGTTCGTCTGAGTTAAAAAGAGACTCCTGCCCCTAAGTTTTTTTCCCCTCCTGCCCCCTCTGCCCTGTGAAACCCCCAAATTTTTTGTAGGACTGTTCCCCAATTATTAATCTACAGTATATCTTCAATAGATCTATCACAAAAAGTAAAATTTTAAACCGGAAAAATTTGATCAAACCCACTTCCCTTTAAAAACATCTAAACTTTTGTTTCCAAAAACCCCGTTAAGGGGCCCTTTTTCCAAAATTTTAAAAACCTAACTTTGCTGGGGGGGACACCTGCGGGGGGAATTTCAAAAACTAAAACTTTTCCCGCAATTTTAACCTTGGGGTTTCTTTCTTTTAAACTTTTAATTAGGGCTTTCCCGTTCCCCCATTGGGGGCCCACCCTGGTTGGGAATTTTTTGGGTTTCTTTTATTTAACAAAGGCCCCAAGCCCTTGCGGGTTTTTCCCCATTTTTAAAAACATTACCAAACCGGGCCCGTCTTGTCACTTTAGAGTGCTGGTCCAACCAGAAAAGGGCAGGATAGGGGAAATTTTACAGCGCCTGTTTTCCCCCCAAAAAACAGCCTACAAAGGACACATGAGTCCCAAAATGACATTCCTTCTCAATTGAATCCTCCATCAAAAGGCTTTTGAAAAACTGAAAAAATCAAAGGGGGCCCCAAAACGCAAACTGCCAGACGCCCCTTTAACCCCCGAAAATTGGATTCATCTACAAATGGACGGTAAAAAGACTCCGTTATGATAAGGATAAAATCAAGGGAAAAAGCTGTAGAAAGGGCCCAGCCAGAAACGTTGGGGTGGAAAAACACTTCGACTCTAGACCAGGAGTCCCCTTCCCTAAAACTACAGCACAAGTAAAAATTCTACAAGCAGGGCAGAGGAGCGAAAATCCGCAGGCAGGCGCAATAATTTCCCAAATTTTTTGGGTTGCCCGAAAAGTGGAAGGCTCTTTCCCCAGAAAAATTTTTTTGGAGCAGTTTTCTCAAAAGGGGGAATTTTTGGCCCTATTGAAATTTTTTCATCCAGTTTTCGGGGGTTTTGGGGGGAGCTCAAAACCCCATCCCAACAAAATCGTTGGGCCCCCAGGCGCTCCCCCCCCTCGCCCCTTTATTTTGAAGCTCCCAATTATAAGACAGAATCAAAAACTTTTCCCGCTGCTAGAAGAAAAAAAGACATTTCCTACAGAAAAAGCAAGTTGGTCTTTCTTTCCCGGATTTTACTTCTGATGGCAGAAAAGAAGGGGGGCCAATTCCCTACAGTACGGAGTCCCTGAGGGAGGCGGAATTAATACGCCAAAGTTATAAACCCACTAGAAATGAGGGTTTTAGCACCGGGACCGTTTCATTTTTTCTTTTAAAAAAACCTGAAGAAGCATGGAGGGCTGGTTTGGGGGCGCCGTAAAACCCGGGGGGTGACAGAATAAACAAATGCCCCCGTAATGCGGGCTTTAAAATTTGGGGAAAACTTATTGCCATTTCTGTGTTTTGTTATGCAGGTTTTCCTTGCCCTTATCTCTTTTAAAACCCCGTGATTTGTGTTTTTCCCTGGGGGCTTTTCTCTATAGGAGCGGGGAAACAGATTTCTTCAAAAGGTTTTTTCTTTTCTTTTTTTTAAAGCGGCACGTTTTTTTTAAAGTGCCCTTTTGGGGCCCCCTTTTTTGCACCTAACACAAGGGCACTTCACCCTTGGGGCTTTCCACAATTTTTTTTTTTTTTAAAAAGTTTTTGGTATGTTTGGGATTTAGGCTCGGGGAGGTTTTTTTGGGTTTGGGCAGGGGGGGGGGTGGGATTTCAGGGGCCCCTTTGGCCCAAATTGGGGTTTTTTGGGTTTTGGGCGGTGTGAAAGGTTAGTGTGTGTGGGTTTGGTCTCGGTTGTAAAAATGTCTGGTGGTATTTTTTGGGGCCTCATATTTCATGGCGGATTGCAAAAAATGTCCTGGGAAAGTCCCCGGGGGGTTTAAAATTCAAATTTTTAAAAGAGCCCTTGTTTTTTACTATGTTAAAACTCATAAAACCAAAAATTTTTTATATTCAGGGAAAAGCATCTTAAAGGGGACAAAAAATCCATGCGCTGAAAGGCCCCTTTGGGAAGGGGGTGACAAAATTTACGCAGGGTATTCTAATTATGGCCCCGGGGGGCCAGTTCTGATTAGTAAGTTTTTTCTACCATTTTAACTGAAAGGGTCACATATAGAATTCCCTTTGGGAGATATGTTTTCCTATATGGGAAAATTGTGGGGTTTTTATTTTTTTTTAGGTGGAATTTATGTTCCGCCTCCCTTTTGCAGGGATTTTTGGGTGCCCCCGATACAAAGGTTTTCGCAAAAAACCCAGGGCAAACCCCTGCCCTACTAGGGGAAATTTTTTTCCCCACTTTGGATCAAGAAAACCCGGCCGTCTTTCCCCCCTCATTATCGGGACAATAAAAAAACCTTAAAGAATTGGGGTGATAACACCCTGGGCCCCCGGGTGGAAAGGGAGGGGGAAAGGGTTAAAAATCCCCGGATTGGCAATTCTCTTTTTTTTAACCAACCGGGCCCCAATTCTCTTTTTTCCCCACAGAAATTTTCCTTTGTTTTCCCAAAAAGGGTATTGGGGATAATTATAAACGAATGCAGAGTAAAACCCCCAACCCCGTGGGGTAAACAAAATCATGCACCCTTTGAAACGGGTAATTTTTTTCCTCCCCCAGCGAGGGCCCCCGGAGAGGTTATGGAAGGTTTAAAACCCAGGTTGGGGGAAGGGTTTCCAAAAGGACTGGCTGCATGCCGAGAAACAGGTTAAAAGACATACTGGGGTATAAATAAGGGCCGTAAAAACCCCCTGGGGAATGGGAAGGGGTGCCTCGAAGGCTGTGCTTAGGGGACCATAATTGGAACATTCATCCCCACAGAGCTACATAGGGGGAAAAAGAGGGGAATTGGAAACAAAAACTTGGAGAGGGAAACGGCAAAATGTTGGGGGACCCTCCCCAAGATACTAAGGAAATCACTAAATAGGCTCAGAGGGGCTATTCGTGCATCTACAGAGTACAAACCCGAAAACGACTTCTCATCAAAAACAATCAAAACTTTGTGGAGGGTGATAAAAATGGAAGCATTGGGATTTTTTGGGCCCGAGGGGGGAAACACCGGTGACAGTAGTGGCCCAGTGTGGTTGATGCCGGGGGGGAGGGCTGGTCGGGGTTTCCCGGGCAATTTGTTTAGGGGGGTTTGCTTTAAAAATTTGGGGACTCATGCCCCCGAAATTAACTTACACAAAAGGGAAATAGCCCCCCCCCCCCTATTTTGGCACATTGGGCAAACCTGTACTATCCAGTGTAGAAACCGAGGAATTGGCACTGATATATCGGCAGAAGAGATCTGGCCCGGGCTATAGGGGAAAATTTGGGGACCCCCATAAGACCCGGGGCCTGATGGGTTTCCCCGCAGGAATTGGGATAAACCAAACACAGAGCAAGGAGTGGGAGAAAGGGAAAAGGTTGTTTTTAAAAGGGGGCAGAAAATTTTTGGACTCCCCCGCCACCCTTTCCCTTCCCCTGAGGGATGGGCACAATATTTCCCTAAGCCGGGCAGGCCCCCTTATCAGTGCAGTCATATGGCCAATTTTCCTTTCTTTAAACCCAATGGGAAAGATCTTGGCGAAGGTTTTTGGCTATGAGACGAATGGGGTGGGTTCTAAACATTATTGGGGGCAAAACCCGTCGGGATTTATGCCAGGGAAAACTGGGAGACATTAAAAATGAACGGTTTTTTTTAAACCCAAACCCGAATGTTAAACCCCACAAATGGGGGGGAGTAGAGGATCGCTGCCTTAGACAACAAAAAAAATTTTGACTCTGTTGATGGAGGGTTTATTGGGTACTGGGTTTTCCACGGATGGGGAAAACCTTCTATTTTATTAAATGGTTGCGCCCAAATTTTTTTGGGAACCCACGGGGAGAGTCCCGAGTAAAGGATTGCTTTCCCCCCCCCCTTTTTCCCCTGGGAAAAAGGGACTAGGCAGGGGTGCCCACTCTCCACCGTTGCCTTTTTCGCCCTTTTTAATTTAAAACCCCTATCAAGTAAAGATTAATGCGCATGACGGTAATTTAGGGATGGTCTGTTCAGGTCTTAAGAAAAAATATCGTTGTATGCAGATGACAAAGTTGGTGTATTTGGGAGATCCGGGGGGCCCCTTTGGAATTTTGGGGTGGGAAAAGGTGAAAAACATTTGGGAATTAAATCTTTGCGGGTAAAAAATGGGGGAAATCCATAAATGTTTTAAGGGAGATGACTTGAACCCCGAGCATGGTGAAACCCCCCTCTCCACTCCTTTTAAAATTGGGCACAAATTTAAAAAACCTCGGAGTGATTAAAAAACATAAAGATTTTTTTTAATTTTGGTGTGGGTAAACCCCCCAGCCAGTGGTGAACAAAGGGGGAAAATTGGGGGGGCTGAAGTCATGGGCCCTTTTTCCCTCTGGTTTCCCTTATTTGGGCGGGTAAATATAAATTTTAAAAGGTGATACTAAAAACCCAAACTTCCTTTTATATTTTACCCAGCAGCCCTGGGTTGAATTTCCCCAAACGCAATTTCAAGCTGTTTTTAAAAAACCCGCTTTTTCTCTTTTCTTTGGGGGGGGCGGGGCCAAACCCCCGTCTAGCAGGGGCCCCACTTAAAGCCCCGCATGACCAAGGTGGGTTGCAATTTTTCCCGACCTGTATGTTTTTTATGTAGCGATCCAGTTAAAAATATTAACAAAAAAGGGTTTCCCGGGGGAATAAAAAATGACCCATCTTTTGGGGGGGCCAAAAGCAGCCTTTAGGCTCACCCTTTAGGGAAAATTGCCAAAACTGCCCCTTTTAGAGAGGGAAATTTTTTCCGACATTATTAAAACACCCAAAGATTTAGTGGCCCGCTTTGTCGGTGGGGAAAAAATTTTATTCACCCTTACGGACATAGTGGCAAAACCCAACTTGGTCCCCAGTTGTCCCCTTGTGTGTAACAGGAAAATTTCCCAAAATTTGTAGAGCCCAGAAAATATGGTTTTTTGGGGTGCCCAAAAGGGGTTTAAATAAAACCTTTCGGGAATTGTTAAAAAAAGATGGTTAATTTTTTTACGTTTGGGAGAGATGCAGCACAGTTTGACCCTTTAGGGGATCCTTTTTCGATACCTACAGGGTAAAGGCATGCGAAATTGCGGGGAGTTTGGAGGGGCTGTAGTCCAACTTGCATTAGGAAACTTAGAAAAGGGCCCTTATGAAACGGGTTACCCTTAAGAAGGCCCGTTTTTTTCCAAACTACAAGGCCTTATGGGGTGTCAAAAACTCCCCCCTGGCGGGCTCTTTTTGAAAGGGGGCAGAGAGATGGTTTCCCCGCCTTACCAAAAATGCCCTCTGAGCTGGGGGCCCCCTTGGGGACCCTCAAAAATTTAGTGCCAGGGATCAAGCTGAACCAATTTTTAAAAGGCCCCCAAAGGGTTTATCTTGCACCCCTTTTGATTATACCAGGGTGCCAAAATTGGGTTGTCCCCCCCACGGGTTTCTCCCGGTTTTGGGCAGAGAGAGAAAATTTGGGTTCACAAGGTGTGGGGTGCCCCGGTTTTTTCAAAACTATTTGGGGGGAAACCATTTTTTTTTGAATGGAAAAAGGGTTTTTCCCCAATGTGTGTTCAAACCCAGAATACCTCTTAGGGATTGTAAAAAGAAAACAAAAACCCCGGGGAAATCAGACCGCACCCTTTATCTTTGGGCCTTTTCCTTCTATGCCCCGGAAAAAAAATTCTTTTTAAAATGGAAACCGCCCAAGGTCCCCTTCCCTTTTGACATGGGGAAAAACTGGTTAAAAGCGGAAAAATCCCCAGGTAAAAAAAATTACTTTTGGGTGGCAAAGGGGAACCCCCAAGCTTTCAAAGGGAGTTTGGAGGCAATTTTGGGGGGCGGCTCAGAAAGATCTTTAATGGGCCCAAGGATGTGGGGAGGTGGGCCATAACCGAAAATGGGGAATGAAGATTTTTATTTTTGAGGGGGTGAAAGTAAAGGCACAGAGGCATGACATGGGTGAAAACACTTTAGGAGATATACAAATAAAGGGCAAAACCCCAAATTTCCTTTTTTGTCATTACTCATTTATACTTGTACTTTTTTAAAAAATGCATTACCAAAACATGGGTTTAAAAATTTTATCTTTCCTGCTTATTTTCTGGCCCCAGCTTAATGTATACATATAAAAATTGCAAATTTTTAGTCCCCTTTTCCCTTTTCCCTTTGTAAAAAATCCTAATCTTGTAGTAAAATTGTAAAAGGGTCTGTAGAAAAATGTGAGATTGTTGTTGTTGTTTTTTTTTTTGTGTTTAAAATTGGGAAAAATTTTAAAAAAAAACCTTATAAAAAAAAAAAAAAAAAAACTGTACCCCTTTCCCAAAAACGCTGTATTTAAAAATGAGTTTTTTTAGTATGAGACATCATAAGCAGCCGCGGGAGCACCTTTCCTTAAATCAGTACAGTGAGAGCGGGAGGCTCCCCGCGCGCACCCGGAAAATTATAAAGTGCGTTGACGTCACAGAAAACCCCCGCCGGGCTTTTTTGATTTTTTGGGTTTTAATCTCGGGGACATGTCAAGTAGGCTACGCTCTTCCCCTCCCGACGTCTTTGCCCCAAAGTAACGCCATGGGCCGCAGCCATTTTAAAATTAAAAACACATTAGTTCCCCAATACCCCAAACTTCGACTTCGTTTGAATCGAAGTTTTCCTGAAATTCTAAACAATTCCACTTCGTAAAATCAATTTGCCCCCCTCTAAAAATAACCACCTGCATGTAATCAAGTCTCCGTCTAAATGAAAAGTTTCAAGGGGGCCAAAAATTTGCAAGGAACTGTATCTTGGCATGTATTTCTGGAGTAATTATGCTGAAATACTTTGCAAACCATGTACTCTACATTTTGCATAGATACAAAAAAAAGTGAGGTCAAAACCCGGCATACTATTGTAAAAAAAGAAACAAAAGGAAGCAGATATCTCCCTCGGCGATTGCATATCGTATTCACTTTGAAACGCACTTGTGCGCAAGAGCCGTAATACGCCCTGTGAACCCAGACTTAGGCTACACTGACAGCACATAACTAACAATAAGAAAGTAAATTTTAACCCCTTCCCAGGACAGCCATTTTCATTGCATTTGTTTCTTCCTCCCGCCTTCCAAGAGCCATAACTTTTTTTATTTTTCCATATACATAGTTGTATGAGGGCTTGTTTATATACTTTTTTTAAACCCGGGGGGCCCCAAAAACAAACTTAAATAAAAGTACTTAAAACCCAAAAAAAATTTTTTGTGAGGGTGGAATGTAAAAAAAACGATTGCGCTTTTTCGCAGTGGGTTTTTTTTTTTTATTTGGCATTCACTGTTTGGGATAAAAATTATTTTTAAACTTATTTTCCCAGTAGGGTTCTAGTAATAAAACCCAAAAATTTTTAGA
>JAODAL010074455.1:0-14365 GCA_025379985.1 Phyllomedusa bahiana
CGCTAACAAAGAGACCTGCAGTTACTAGAAATGATGTTTATCCAATATAAGTTCAGACTGCCCAATATCCAGGAAATTTACTTCAATAGAAAAACTGTTTAATAATAAAGATATTCCACTACAATATCTACACTAAGTCTTGGGGGAACTTTATCCAATGTTCTTTATGATAAAAGTTTTGTCTGTTTTCGCCGGCGGGGGCCCCCCCCCGCTCCCTCCGCCGTGACTTTACACCGTGAGATGCTGCTTTAAAATTCTCTAGTAACTACATAAAATCTTCAAATCTTTTATATAACTAAATTGGAAGGATCACAGCAAATTAGTAGAGGTTTCTCTGTGCAGAAATAGACTATTTCGCTGAGCTGTGTGGCCACAGGCAGAGCGGACGTCCTTTCCTATGAGACGCTGAGAGCACTGAGGCTGAAACAGGAAACGTTTGTTCTATGTAAAACGGGAGGTCATGTGTTTTTTTTCCAGCCACTCCCAACCATACACATCCCACCCATGACGTCGCACACACATCTCACCCTGCTCTATTCTATAATCTGATTTGCTGGCCGCCAAAATTACAGGAAGCGCCGAAAAAGGCGCGATCTTAATAGATGATGCTCAGATTTTAACCTTAATTATCGCATGATCTGGAAAATTCGATCACTATAAAAACCTTGCCGATTTCAACTTTGTCGATAAAAATCGCTCAACACTAATCATTTGTTAAACTAAAGGGCTAGTTTGTTTATTTTTGGATCTATGATTCAGGGCCAAATAACCACAAGCAAAGCCCACTGGTGCTGGATCATAATTCAGGAATAGAGAATCTTTACAAGATCTGTGTATTTAGACAGAACAGTACAGACAACGTGTTTTGTGTCATACACTGGTGGCCCAATGAAGCGCATCAATACATAAAACTAAATAAACAGATCTTATGAAGATTCTCTGTGAAGGCTTATGGTCTGGAGCCGATGAGCTTCACTTGTGGTTATTTGGGATTCGGAATTGTTCTCTGTTCAGTCCTGGATTTTGGTTTTATCCCAAAAGATCTTGCACAAAACGTATGAAGCAGGATCTCAGTAACACACAGTGTACAGCAAATCCAGAACTGCTCATCTATAAAACACTGTATAGAGCTACCATGATATACTTTAGGGCCCCATACAGTAAGTCTGGTCAGAGCCTTAGGGGCTGATGGGAGAAAGTGTTGTAGTCTTTAGGACAAGGAGAGCGGAATGGTCAGGGAAGGGGGATGTCAGCTGGTTAAAGGTTGGTATCAATATGTAATTATAATAATTATTATGAATAATATGCAGAGAGCTGGTGATTGCTTGCTTGGGCCCGGACATCTTAATCTCTTTATTGGCAGACAGCAGCCAGTGGTGGGATCTTTAGTTTAAACACCGGCTAAAATTAATGTTTGGCCGACAGTTATCTAATATAGTCTCCTTCTGAATTATTATTGGGCTATGGACAGTGCCCACCTTCTGTATATGGCCTAACATGCTATCTTACCAGAAAAAGCACTAAGGCTCTGGAAGGCTGAAGGACATGGGAACACTTTTTATACATTTTTTTTAATTTGAGAAGATTCTCCTACATAGACTTCTATTGGGAGCTGCAACCTAATCTCACAGTGAAGGAGAAAAGTCCATCTCCTCTCTGCTCTATAGAATCAATGCCTGAATGTCTGACAAGTTATAATGTAGATTTGGGGAAGGAAAGGAGTCTGATATGTGGAAAAATAAAATTTTCTCTAATTATATATTTTTTAATAGTTTCCTATTTTTGCTTGTTATAGTAATTTATAGAAAGTTGTTTATAAGCGGAGGTCCTCTTTATATGACTTGTGTTTAGTCAGGTCTGATACCTAGAGATGTTTGGGGCTGCTGATCCTCCTTCTTGACATCCTTGTACAGAGCCTTGTGTTCTTCTGGATACTTCAAGTCCTCCATGGAGAAATAGACAGCGACGTCCCGACTCCTTATAGGAACCTGACACGCACAATGATACAGTCATCACACAGACCTTTCCAGTGGTGTTACTGTATAATGTCCCAGCATTCCCAGCAGCATCACCTCTCTAATAAGCTGAAAGAGTATCTGTAGGGTGAGATTTAACCCCTTACTACCACAGCCAGTTTTGGCCTCCAGAACATGTGTCACTTTACATAGGAATAACTTTTTAATGCTTTCATTCATCAGTGTGATTTGAGAGTTTTTTCATGTAGGGTTATATTAACCCCATTTTAGCAATGGGCTGTGAAAATTAAAAAAAAATTAATTATTACGATTACATTTTTATATTACAATTATATTTTTAGCTTATTTTTTATTGATCTTCACACTAAATGCTGGATAAAAATATATATTCTAAAATTTGTTGTAACTATTTTGTGTAAACTATTTGTAGGCCAATATATAGCAATGACCAAAGCTTAAAAATTCTAAATATATTTTAATCATTTAACGATATAAAAAACTTCGACAACAGTCTGTAGAACATAGTAAAGTGCAGGTACTTAACAGAATGCAATGCGATCCTTGTCTTTGCGGTGCATAGCAGTGCATAGCTGTGAGGATAAGCTTGGAGGACGCGAGCCGCCCGCACACCTGTGCGACGTTTCGAAGACTGGCTTCTTTCTCAAGCATGCGCAGTAAGTACGTGGCTACCTTTATACATTTCTATTTACACAGGATATAAATGTTAATAATATCACCGTATTATAAAAGTACTCTCATTTCTAATTTCTCATTCAATCCTTAGGGGCTAAGAGCATCAAGTGTGACTATCCAAAATATTTCTCTTTTAATCACGTGTTCCGGGGTTGTTGCGCCGGTATGATTTTTGACCCTTTCAAGTATACACCATTTTAATTCAGTGACATTATGTTTTGCTTCAAAAAAATGACGTGCAACCGTATTCTCTTGTTTATTGCTATCATTTGTGTTTCCCTCATTTTCACCAGCTTTTTCTTTTTTTGTTTTGTAAAGTCTTATAGCTGATCTGTGTTCGTATAGTCTGATTTTGATTTGTCTGCTAGTTTGGCCTACATAGGGTTTGCCACAAGGGCATTTCAACATGTAGATGACTGAACAGGAGAAAAATAATATCCTGAAAGAAGCCGAAAAATCAGGCTTGGGACTTGAAAAAAACAGAGAACAAACCACAGCTGATTATCCAAAGAAATTAGAACAACTGAGAAAGAAAGAAACCAATTTAACCCTTCATGCATCCACCATTACAGAGTACCTGAAAGTATCCCGTATACCAAGAGGCCTGAGAAGCCTCCTACAGCCAATCTTGTTGCAAGACGATTTGAAATATCGAGAAAGATGGCAGGCGATCGGGAATAAGTACTCCATAGACTTAATGTTCCTCACGTTGCAACATTTACAATTAGCAATTGACCAAATAAAAAATGAAATAATACAAACAGAAGAGTCATTTAAAAGAGGTGTTACTTTGGAACAGTTCAACCAGACTCAGCATGATTTAAACAAAAACATGGACAGTTTACGTCAATTAATGTTACAAAACAAAATAAAAAAATTTGAAAGGGATACTAAAGACTATATATTTAATCGTGTGTAAACATGGGCAGAAGAGAGATCGCGGTACCGCCATAAACAAAGAAATCCAAACAGAAGAATGAAAATCTCAAATTCTGAAGATAATCAAACCGACGATAGCGACACTATGGCGACTATCCAAAAAGAAAAAAAATCAAGCTCCAAAAAATAAAAACAAAAACAAGACAAAAGATTTTTAGAAACAACTGCAGAAGACACGGATCCTGGAGACAGCAGTGGCTCAACCGCCAACCATACAACTCGACAATTACGAGCAACCGCACCCAAAATCGGGAAAGGAAAGAAGAAATAGAGACTTAAGCCATTAATATCATGTCTAAACCACTTACGGCTGCACAAGACTCTATTATCAACAAGGGACTAAATTTTGTGCCTGTTTTTGAACAAAAATATTTTGATTTCACTGTAGATTTTTATCGTATGTGCCGTAATATGCGTGTTAAAATCTTTTGGCAACAGAAAGAAAAATCCTCTAGTTTAGGACCAGATAGAACCGCAGAAAATAGGATCCCAAGAAAAAGCTAATTTGATCCCAATGTCATATGTCCTGCTTTAGAAGTTTTTTGAAAAATCTGTTCTCAGTGAGGTTAAAACATTATGGAGTAAAGAGAAAAAATATGTCAAACCTAACATCAGTAAAGACGAAAAAACAGCCATTGAACAACTTAAAAATGACCCTGATATAATTATAAAAAAATCAGATAAGGGGGGAAGCACAGTCATCATGAATAAAACGCAATATCTGGATGAGGCCAATAAACAATTGGCCAATCCAAATATATATCGTAAACTTAATACCGACCCCACTAAGGAGTTCAATAAAATCATAGAATCAGTAGTACAAGAAGCATACATAGAAGGTATAATCACGGAACAAGAGAAAAATGCATTAATAAATAATAACCCCAGAACACCAATATTGTACCTGGTGCCTTAAGTGCATAAGTCGATCCAAACACCACCGGGCCGCCCCATCGTGTCCGGGGTCAATTAAATTTTTGAGGCTATTGCAAACTATGTTGATTCATATTTGCAAAAACTAGTAAAGAGAACTCCCCAAAACCTAATAGATACAGGTCAATTTTTGCGTAACATCGCGGACATCAATTGCATTGATGTTACGTTCCTGTGCACATTAGACATCAGATCGCTGTTTACAAGTATACCCATTGATGAAGGTTTATCAACAGTGAGGAAAGCCTTAAACGAAGATCACACTGTGAGCAATAGACAAATATCCTTCATCATGACACTCCTTGAAATTATTTTAAAAAACAATTATTTTCGTTTTGGTGACACTTTCTTTTTACAGCTACAAGGGACTTCTATGGGGTCTCCAGTAGGATCAAGTTTTGCTAACCTTTTCATGTCAGCTTTGGAAAAAAACTTTTTACATAACTCTGATTTTTCTCAACATCTAAAATTGTACAATAGGTATGTGGATGACGTATTCGTACTTTGGAGTGGTACAGAATTAGAGTTAAATACCTTCTTAAAATACATCAAAGAGTTACATACCTCCATTGAATTTACTGCCACCAAAGACACACAAACAATACATTATTTGGATGTCATGATAACAAAACAAGAGAAACATTTAGTAACTAAAATGTACTCTAAAGAAATAGACAGAAATAAGATCTTGCATCGTCAAAGTTACCACGCCCCGCAAATATTCCAGGCAATCCCTAAAGGCGAATACATTAGAGCCCGCCGCATATGTTCTGATAATGAAACATATGTCGAACAAATGCAAAAAATAACTGAGAAGTTTATAAAACGAGGTTATAAAAAAGAAATTCTCGAAAAAATTGGCAAGGAAGTGCTAAAAAAAGAAAGGAAGGAATTACTCTTATCAAACAAGAAAGATCAGAATAGGAATAATAAAATAGCTATGATAACAACTTACGATAAACATGCTATGACAGTAAAAAAGGTTATTAGAAAATACTGGGACCTCATGAAATATGACCCTCAATATGGTTCATTATTTAAAGAATCCCCTTTATTCATTTACCGGAAAGGACGCACTTTAGGACAGAGTCTTGTCCATTCGGATATAAAAAATAAACCTCAAATTGAACAAACAACATTATATACTAAAAAAAGAGGCACATATCCTTGCCTTAGTTGCCAAAACTGCCATAGCATAATCAAAGGTGCCACTATTAACCATCCCACACAAGGTTTTCCTATCCAAATACGTGAATATTACTCATGCACGAGTACCTCAGTCATCTACATGTTGAAATGCCCTTGTGGCAAACCCTATGTAGGCCAAACTAGCAGACAAATTAAAATCAGACTAAACGAACATAGGTCAGCTATAAGACTTTACAAAACAAAAAAAGAAAAAGCTGGTGAAAATGAGGGAAACACAAATGATAGCAATAAACAAGAAAATACGGTTGCACGTCATTTTTTGAAGCAAAACATAATGTCACTGAATTAAAATGGTGTATACTTGAAAGGGTCAAAAATCATACCGGCGCAACAACTACGGAACATTTGATTAAAAGAGAAATATTTTGGATAGTCACACTTGATGCTCTTAGCCCCAAAGGATTGAATGAGAAATTAGAGTATTTTTATAATACGGTGATATTATTAACATTTATATCCTGTCTAAATAGAAATGTATAAAAGGTAGCCACCTACCTTGCTGCGCATGCTTGAGAAAGAAGCCAGTCTTCGAAACGTCGCACAGGTGTGCGGGCGGCTCGCGTCCTCCAAGCTTATCCTCACTGCTATGCACTGCTATGCACCGCAAAGACAAGGATCGCATTGCATTCTGTTAAGTACCTGCACTTTACTATGTTCTACAGACTGTTGTCGAAGTTTTTTATATCGTTAAATGATTAAAATATATTTAGAATTTTTAAGCTTTGGTCATTGCTATATATTGTTGTACGTGAGAGGTGGAAACTCACAAGACCAAACCTGTGCTTTAAGGTACTACATCAAATTACCAAGAATTATTGTGTTTCAAACTATTTGTAGGCACCTGGCAGAGCTAGGGGGAAAAGAAGCATTATTAGGCTTTCAGAGCACAAATGTTGCTGGAATGGTTTTAATGAGGGCATAACAGTGGGTTAAAAACAATGGGGAAAGTAATATGAATAATCCATAGATATGGGGAACACATTGCACTATCTTTTATGAACATGACGTGGGTTTGGTGGGAGGGGTTTGGTTTTAGGTGCACTAATAAATAGATCCTTTCGTAATCCCCACATGTTAAAATAACTCTCTCTGCACCTTTTTTTGGATCCATTTAGTTTTCTGCAGTGATAATTTAGCTAAAAAGGGCTTCATTTCTATATTCCAGTTGATTTGTCTATAAGGTGACCCTGCAGCGCAGAAAAGCAATAGTTGAGCTACCCCTTTATGAGAGCGGAGAACAATCTAAAATGGGTTTTCTTATATCTGTGATGTAAATAACACCCAACATGTAATATGTTAAGGGACATAATAAATTTTTTTTTAAACCATATTTTTTATTTTAAATATTAATAAAGGGGATGTGGGTGAACAGAATAAATAAAAAAGGGTGTGGTTTAAAAGGTTAACAAGCTCTAAAAAGGCCAAAATAAGACATAAGGAGACTTCAAAACATAACACAAATCTGTCAGGTCAAAAAGGTCAGTATTTAAGGCATAAAGATTCGGTTTTGGGTAATGTCAAAACATCGTGAAGGATCCATCAGCGTTATCACATAAAAAGAAAATGGTAACATGTCTGGATCTTTAACCCCTTTATTAAGACTAATTATTATCTAAATTGTGAAAAAAATTACGATTTATAAAATATTAAGAGATCATTCCAGTATTCCATCTTTCCTCTGTCTAGCGACGCGTGTGGGGGTAACAAAGATAGGTTTCACACATGAAATTAAAATTAATCCTATCTATTTTTCTGAAAGGTTAGGGC
The DNA here is from genome assembly GCA_025379985.1 of Phyllomedusa bahiana. Lineage (NCBI taxonomy): Eukaryota > Metazoa > Chordata > Amphibia > Anura > Hylidae > Phyllomedusa > Phyllomedusa bahiana. The sequence goes on from JAODAL010074455.1 coordinate 7,518, forward strand.
CAGTGTGGACTTCCAATGTACTGGCTATAGACATTTCTTGTTAGCTATGGAAATGTTGTTGGAGAATAGGTTCTTAAAATAAGTAGAAAATTATCTAGCGTTAGATCTATTATTTTGCAATTTCAGGGTTTAGTTGGGATATTGAAGGTGTACTACTTCAGCGATTATACTTTAAACTTGAGTCAATATTGGTTAAATAACTGGCAGCTCCACCACATATGGAGTAGAGTGCCTGCATTGCCCACAGCTCCTCCAGCACAATGTTTCGAGTGCGAGGACAAGATTGCCAGTCGTGGTAGGGTGTAGGTACCAGCGTAGAAATATTTTTTTCATCAATTCCAGATGGTTAATGCATCAGTGAATGTTTGGTAACTGATACAACGCTGTATAAGCCAAACTTCCCCACTAGAAAGAACAGGATAATTCCTCTTCCCATTTTTATACCATGTAATGAGGTTTTACCTCTTAGCTATTCATTGTCAGTAGTTTATAGATATCGAGAGTCCCGCTTTACAAAGACCTCCTTTTTGCCCGCTATAAAGTATGGGAAATTATCAATTAATTGGTGGCGTGGCCATACTCCGAGATTGGAGCGCGTGGCCTAATTTGAAGAATATTTGTATATAGAACCGAAACATGTAATCCCAAAAGTTGAGCTTAGTTTTCCGAAAAGGATCTAATAATTTTGCCTCATATAGGATCTCCCACGTAAGTTATTCCCTCTACCCCTATTAAAATAAAACCCATTCCAGACAAACCGGCAATGCAGTATTCTCACTCACTTCTTCTCCAGTGACAGAGAAAAGGGCAGGTTTTGTTTTGTAATGAGACCCAATGTCAGGAACTACAAATATTTAATCCAGGTTTTACTGCATGTCTAAGAGAGTAAGTGTAATTTAGGGGCTTAATGCCAGAATTGAATCTAAATGAACATCCGCTTCACAGAATGAAGGTCGAGTCGATCGTTCTCTATTTGAGACCTAAACTTGTTATAACGGAGAGACCCAATGGAAGTACATTATGGTTCTAAAATTGCTGCTATATTGGATATGATAATTAATGTGTACAGGACATCCCTCCTTTCTTAAGTGGTATGATATATACTGTCTTTTGCATCTTGGCTTTTAGCCTCCCCAAATAAAATTCCAAAGTCTTTTGGACTGTAGTTTGTTCAAGAACTTCCATGGTAAAAGTAAAGGAATACCTAGTAAATATATAAGAATTTGGGGTAGCAAGATCATTTTAGTGATATGTAATTTTTGTGCTACCAGATAATAATGGGGAAGTTTTGATTCCAACCTTTGGAATTTCCTCCGTTGTAAGGGCTAACAGAGAGATCAGCTATATTTATTTTTATCGTATTTCTATATGAATATGAGATTATTATTCCTATATAAATGTATTCTCGATGGACCAAGTAAAGTTGAAGTAAGAGAGTTTTTCCTTAGTTTGAGAACAACGTTCATTGGAAAAGTGATTACTGATTATGGTGTTTTCTTTAGCTTTTTAGTATGGAGATCAATGAATATTTCATTGTAAATGCCATTAATTTAGGTATAGAATGTTTCTGGTTTGTGTGCGACCTGATTAAGACATCAATCGGCGAATAAGATTGATTTTGTGGTCCATGGTGAACGTTTTTAACGCCTGAAACCTCTGAGAAGCATCTAATAGCGTTTCTGCCAAATGGTTCCAAACACAGAACTAGATTAATGGCGAATAATGGACATTCCTTGTCCACGTAACCATTCTAAAAGGAAAATAGTACGTGGAAAGGAATCCAGAAGTAAATACTCTTGCGAAGGAGTAGAGTATAATGCAATCACGGCATTAAGAAATGGCCAAGTAAAGCCAAATTTATTCAAAACTTCCTCTCAAGATACAGCCAAATATAGCCTATCATAGGCTTTTTCCGGTCGTCTAAAGAAAGAAAAATGCGTAGGGGTTCTGTGTGTGGAAGCCATCTGCATTACGGTTCCATCTACTCTCCTGATTCCATCCCCTGGTTTGGCGAGCTTAACGAACCTGCTGAGGTCTGTTCTTAATCAGGAGGGGTAGGTTATTCGTAATCGAGTGGCCAAAATTTTGAGTAAAACATAATATCATTAGTTATTAGGGATATTGGGCGTTATTAGTCCACCTGTTTCTGGGGATTAGCGCCCGTTTAGCGATTGTATTTATCAGTGCAGTTAGCATTTCAGCTGGTGCTTTTAACCTTTGGTCATAATAGTTTGGAAAAGTTCTGTAAGGTAGTGCGAACAAGGTTGCGCTTTAATATTTTTATAATAGCTCATTAGAGATCCATCCGGACCTGGGGCTTGTGCAGTTTAGAGCAACAGATAACTCGAGTTATCTATTTCCTGAATTGTAAATGATGGTTTGGTTTGAGATCCTCAAACTTTCAGATGATAGGGATGGGAGTTTAATTTTTTTGGAGAAAGGCTGTAAACTCATGTGTAGATATAGATGGTACTCTGCCGGATTATCCTTAAATTTATGCAAATATAGCGTAGTAGTCATCGAAAGAGTTGGCAATATCTTGGGGTACATAGACTTCTATTGCGATGAGATCTGCAATGAAAGCAATTTTAGTAGCCCTAGCTTGGTACTTCTTTTACCCCTTTTGCCAGGAGTTAGTAGGCCTATCCCCCGGAAGATCAAAACCCACTTCAGCAAGGCTAGTCTTGAAATCTCATATTTGATTAAGTTAAGAGTCCTCAAAAGGGATCCTACAGCTTTTGAAGAAAGTTCTTTGTACTTGTGGGCAAGGATCCTATTTAAAGGCCTTATCCAACAATTTAATTTATCTAGAAAGTGTTTCGTCATTTCAGCTTCTCTTTCCTTTTTTCCTCATCGCAGTCTAATTTAAAATGCAAATACCCCTAATAACTGCCTATGGCAGCACATAAGGTTTCAGGGGAGGGAGCACTAGGTGAGTTTTAATTCAAATATCTGTCAAATCGGATTGTAGCTTCTTTCACTACTCTGGGGCTTTAAGTATAGCGGTTAATACGCCACGGCATTTGGGGTTGAGTGATATCTGTCTTTTAATTAGCGTGAGATAAGACTTTGGGTCATGATCATACCAACGTAAAGTGACCTATCTTTGTGTGCTATTGAAAGGCCAGGATTTGTCTACTTACTAACCAAAAAAAGAATTCAATTGCTAATTCCTGGAGTGGGTAATTTTTGGAGGGGCAGAGTAGATAACGAGTAGTCCATTTCAGAGATTGATGATACCACCGCCAACGGATCGGTAGGTTTTTCCCCTCCATACATAGTATTTTTCGTTCTTGGGCGTTATCGGAACAGCCAGCTGATCTGTCTAGTAGCTTATCTATGACAACATTGAAGTCTCCCACAAATAATCAGATGACCAGCAGCAATCTGGTTTTTGCTTTTCTTAGGCTTTTGAATAACAAGATATTTGTTTCGTATATAGTCGTATAGATTAACTAACGTGCATGGAATATTATTTACTTTCACAAACTATAATTATGAATCAACCCTTTTGGGTCAATGTAGCAGAATTCAAAATTCTGAATAGCTAAAGAAATCTTATAACTAGTATTGCGACGACCGAGCCTTTCTTGACCGAGATTGGGTGAGAAAATAACGTGGGTGGATAAACCGTTTATGTTTCAGCCTAAAGGCAATCTTTTACTTTGAGATGGGTCTCTTGGATACAAGTATGTCACTCTTGGAATTTTAAATAGCAATCTCTTCTCTCCAAAAGTGGGATATCTTTTGTGGTGAGTTAAGACCGTTGTGTTGAGAGACATTATTTTAACCCCATGATCTTTCAAGAGAGGACTGGTTAGTTGGTGATTAGTATGGTACCTCCCAGGGACTTAGGGTAATATCCTTTTGCAAGTGTGAGCAGAATGTCAAATAAAGAAATCCAGCCAAATGGCACTCATGTATGAAGTAGAAAAAATGAGGTTCCAGCGTTTATTAAAGGTTAAAATATTATGGACAGGTATAACATATATGCATCCATCCGACGCGTTTTCAAGCCGAAGCTCCTTAGTCATTGTATGGCCATCAAGTTGCAATGAAATACATTACTTATATATAGAGCCCGACCCTCCAACACATGAATAACTACGTCCACATCGAAGTGATTGGGTGGCCGGCAAAGTAAATACAAACATTAAACTGTTACAGATAATTAAAAAACAAATGCAGATTTATTTGATGAAAAAAGCTAATATTCGAGCGTTATAAATCATATCGTTTGTTTAAACCAAGCGGAGTCCCTAGTACCAAGTGTTAAAAATCCACCCCACGCTTCTCTTGCCACAATTTTTCTTTCTAAAGTCATCCACCCTCTTTCTAGGTTATTTAACTCTCTCCTCTAATCCCTGACTATAAGATCCTATGTATCTACTCCCAAATGTATGTCTTGAAAAAAATGCCTGGATCAGCCATAGATACTCCAATATTGAGTGGTCTTTTTTGGCATCCAATATGTGCCTACGATACGTTGTTTGACCCTTTAGGGTACAATTAAATGGTGCATCCCACACGTATTTAAATGGCATGTTGGCCGAAATGTAATTAGATATAAGACCCATTTTGTTTGATTACAATTGATATATTGACTGATTTTGTTTTATATTCTGTGAGTGAATGAACAGTATGTGAGATCAGAACATAATTACAAGTAGTGCATCTTAGATGTCCACACTTATACATGCCCTTGACTGATAACCAAACATGATCAGTAGAAATTTTATCTTGGGAAAGAAAGTGCTAGGAAAAAAAAATACGTCTCAAAGAAAAAGGTCCCCGCGTTTGAAAAAAACGAAATTTGTGTTGTAATTTTTGTTCATTTTTTTGTATTCCCCTATTAACGAAGTTTTTTAAGGGCATTATAATTGGACATCAAGAGACTACTTGTAATTATGTTCAATCTCACATACTTTCTTTCCCATCCAGAATACAAACCAAAAAATACAGTCATATATCAATTGTAAAAAAAAAAATGGGTCATAATCTAATTACATGGGGCACATCCATTTAAAATACGGGTCACATCATGTACCCTAAAGACACATATCCTAGGCACATTTGGATGCCAAAAAGACCCCAATATTGGAGTATTATGGCCTCCAGGGATTTTCAAGACACATTTGGAGATACATCATTTATAGTTCAGGGAAAAAAGGGGTTTTAAAAAAACCCAGAAGAGGTGGAGACTTTTAAAAAAAATTGTGGCAAAGAAGGGGGTGGTTTTTTAAAATTGGCACTAGACATCCGCTTGGTTTAAACAAACGAATGAACTTATAACCAATTTTAGCTTTTTTCATCAAAACATCTGCATTTTGTTTTTAATTACAGTAACTTTTTTAATGTTTGTTTTTACTTTCCCGGGCCCAATCAGTGATGTGAGTAGTATCATTGATGGGGGGTCGGGCTTATTTAAGTAATGTATTTCTTTGCAACTTGTGCCATGAAAAAGGACTTGGGCTTTTTAACGCCGGCTGGAGCGAAAATTTTTAACCTGTCATAATTTTTTAAACCCTTTAAAAAAAGCGGGAACCTCATTTTTTCTCTTCATACATGGGGCCGGTTCGCTGGATTTTTTATTTGTTTTTTTTCCTTTTGGTTTTCCTGGATGGGACTTTCAGCTTCATCCGGCGTTGGCTACTCTACAACAAAAGGGTGAGTGACCAACTTTTTTTTTTTGTTTTGTGAGCAAATTTGGGGAATCTTGAGCCCTTACATAATTAATCCAACAATAAAAAGATTAAATTCAAACAGAGTGAAAGGGAAAACAATTCACTAAAAACACTTCCCGTAGGGGAAAAGGGGCACGATGGGGAAAGTCCTAGCCAGAACCTGAAGAGGGGAAAAGTAGTTAAACATACATTACGGCATGTCCGGGGTAACTCGAGAGGGATTTAAGACGGGCTCCAATTAAATTTATCAGTGATGGGCTGCGGTGGTCTTTGATTTTTCAACCAAATGGGGTGAGGCTTCGGGGTTTTTTTTTTCTTATCAAAGGAGAATGGACGGGTAACCCGGGATCCCCCGGAGGGGGGAAATTTTTTTGGCACGTTCGGGAGGCCAAACTAGCGGGAATTGTCTTGGTAATTTTGAGCTTCACGGGGAAGCCCCCGTGATAACTGATATTTTTTTTCCCGGAGAACTCTGGTCACTGGGCAAATTTTTTACGTTTTAAATTTCCCGGGAGAAAGGCAGGGTAAATGGGGATATTTCCCGGAACTTTTCAGTGGTCAGGGCCAACGGATCGCCTTAGGGAAATTTTCTTTGGGCCCAAAATGTGGATCCTAGCAATGACATAACGAGGCACCGTGATGGAGGGGCCCGGGTTTAGGGAGACGGTAATCCTGTCTATGGCAAGTGAGGCAGAAACTTTGGTAAGTGGCGGCCTCATCTCTGTGAGGGGAAATTTTGGAAGAGACTCTTTGGGGGCCATTTTTGGAACCCCTAATCTAATGTTGTTCCTCCCGGACCTTCTTCGAGATCCAGGACTTTGGCTGCTAGAGATGAACTTCTTTCCCCAAAAACAGAGTTTTCGCAAGACGAGTTTTTGATTTGGCAAACTCTGCCATTTTTTTTTCTACGTGGTCGGGTTTGGATACCCGGGTTGTATGTCGATCTAATTCTCCCCCTTTGCTTGAAAACTTTTTGCAAGATTCGCGGGAAAAACGTAAACATGCGATGTAAAGTATGTTTTGTAATTCCAGATGCACCTGAAAATTTCCCGGAGTCCCAACCACTGAACCTCGTCTGAGGGGCCTGAGAGGGGGCCCAGTTTAGATGGGTTTTTTTGTTCCGGGCCTGAGGTGTCGGATTATTTAAAAAATTCTGTGAGTTCT
>JAODAL010074456.1:0-14365 GCA_025379985.1 Phyllomedusa bahiana
CCTCCACTCTCCATACCCCACACTCCCTTTTTTTCCTTCCATTTCCCTTTGACTCTTTCCCCTTTCCCCCCGCCTCTTTCCCCTCTCATTCTCCTTTGCTCTCTCCTTCCCGTACTTTTTTCCCCTTCTCTTCCCCCCTTCTCTCCTTGGCTAATGTCGACCCTTTTTTCCATTCCTTTTTCTCTTTTTCTCTTTCCCCTTCTCCCTTTGATTCTTTTTCCCCTTTTTTTTAAATTTTTCCTTTTTATTTCTTTTTCTACCCCTGGGCTTTTGTCTTCCACTGTTTTTCCATTCACTTTTTTTCTTTGTTCTCCTCTTCCCTTTTTTCTTTTTTTTTTTTTCCCTTTCCCCCTAACCCCCCCCCCCCCCCCCCCCCCCCCCCCACCTTTCACTTGCTCCTTTTTTTTTCCCCCTTTTACCCCTTGTTGCTTCTTCTTTTTTTGCCCCCCTGGTCCATCCTTCCTCTTCCCTTTTTCCCTCTCTCTCGCTTCTTCTTTCTCCCCCCCCCTTCATCGTTTTCCCCCCCTTTTTTTCTCTTCCTTTTCCCTCGTTTTTATCTTCTAGTTTTTTCTCCTCTTCCTCTTTCTGTTTTGGGCTCTATCTTCCCCTTTTTTTTCCCTCTCGCTTCTTCCCCCTCCCCACTTCCTAAACTCTCTCCTCCCCTTCCTCCTTGGCTCCTTGCCCTTCCAGTTTTTTTTCTCTCAAGCTTCCTGTCGCTTACTCTTCTTTTCCCCCTTTTCTTGCTTCCCTTTTCTCTCTTCCTCTCTCGACCTTCATCTTATAGTTTTTCAGCTCTTCTTCTGCTCTCTTTCTGTTTAGCTTTCGTTTTCCTCTTGCTTTTTCCCCTTTCACTAACTTCCTATAACTCTCTCTCCCTCTTCCTCCTTGGCTCTCTTGTCTTCCAGTTTTCTTCTCTCTTCCCCTCTCTGTTGCTTCTTCTTCCCTTCTGTCACTTCCTCACTCCCTTTCTCCATTTTTTCCGCCCTTCCCCTCTCCGTTGCTTTCTCTTCCCTTCTGTCACTTCCTCCCTCCCCTTCTCCATTTTTTCCTCCCTTCCTCTTCCCTTCTGTCACTTCCTCCCTTCCCCTTCCCTTCTGTCACTTCCTCCCTCCCCTTCTCCATTTTTTCCTCTTTTCCCCTCTCAGTTGCGTCCTCTTCCCTTCTGTCACTTCCTCACTCCCCTTCTCCATTTTTTCCTCTCTCCGTTTCTTCCTCTCCTTTTTCCTTTTCCTCCTCCACTCTCATCTTCCAGTTTTCCTCTCTCTTCATCTCTTCCCTGGGCCTCGTTTTCTACTTTTCCCCTCTTCTTCCTTTTTTTGTTTGGTCTTTTCTTCCCTTTTAAACTCTCATTTTTCCCCTCTCTCTCCCTCCTCCTTGGCTCCTGTCTTCCAGTTTTCTTCTCTCTTCCTCTCCCTCGCTACCCTTTTTCCCCTTTATGTTTAGCTCTTGTCTTCCAGGTTTCCTCTCTTCTTACATTTTCTCCTCGGTTCTCTTTTTCCCATTTTCCTCTCACTTCTTCCCCTCTGTCTCTCTTCCTTTTGCTTCCTCTTCATTTCTCTCCCTCTTGCTCCTTAGCTCTCGTCTTCCAGTTTTCCTCCCCTCTATCCTCTTCCCATTTCTCTCCCTCTTGCTCCTTAGCTCTGATCTTCCCCTTTCTCTCTCTTCCTCTTCACCTCTCGCCCCTCAGCTCTGCTCTTCCAGTTTTTCTCTCTCTTCCTCTTCGCCATTGTCTCATTTGTTCCCTTTTCTTCCTCGTCCCCATTTGCCCCTCTGGTCAGGGCCAGCTCCCCTGTTGCCCCATCCTGTATGTGCCCTGTCCCTCTGCTTACAGCTGGTGTCGGTGGAGGAGTACGCCCGCTTCCTGGAGCACGGCCTGGTGGTGGCGGAGAGCGGGGCCAGAACATAACCACGCCACCGCGGGCTGTAAGGGCTGTGCATCTACGGACCCGTCAATGATTCATCTCCCCATATTACGCTCAAACTGCCGATATGCAAAAGGGACATTCATGGCCACGCCTGGGGGGGCAGCACTGGGGCAATATAAACCAGGGCAGGTCCTGGGATTAAGGTACTTTTTTGGCCCCCCTGGTGGGGGCACACTGGGGCAATATAATATCCGGGGAGGTCCGGGGATGTAAGGAATTCGTGGCCACGGGCCCGGGGGGGGCACACGGGACAAAGTAATATCCAGGGGGGGTCCTGGTTTAAGGGACATTTCCCGGCCACGGCCTGGTGGGCAGCCTGGGGCAATAGTAATATCCAGGGCAGGCCGGTTGAAAGGTACATTCCGGGCCCCGGCCCGGGGGGGGGCAGCACGGGGGGAATAGTAAAATCCAAGGGGGGGGGTCCTGGTAGTAATTTTTTATTTGGGCCACGGGCCTGGGGGGGGCAGCAAAAATGGGGCAATAGTAATATCCAGGGGAGGTCCTGGTATGTTAGGTATATTCGTGGCCATGGCCTGGTGGGGGCAGCACTGGGACAATAGTAATATCCAGGGCAGGTCCTGGTATGTAAGGTACATTCCTGGCCACGGCCTGGTGGGGGCAGCACTGGGACAATAGTAATATCCAGGGCAGGTCCTGGTATATAAGGTACATTCCTGGCCACGGCCTGGTGGGGGCAGCACTGGGACAATAGTAATATCCAGGGCAGGTCCTGGTATGTAAGGTATATTCGTGGCCACGGCCTGGTGGGGGCAGCACTGGGACAATAGTAATATCCAGGGCAGGTCCTGGTATGTAAGGTACATTCGTGGCCACGGCCTGGTGGGGGCAGCACTGGGACAATAGTAATATCCATGGCAGGTCCTGGTATCTAAGGTATATTGGTGTCCACGGCGTGGTGTGGGCAGCTCTGGGATAATAGTAATATCCAGGGCAGGTCCTGGTATGTAAGGTATATTCGTGGCCACGGCCTGGTGGGGGCAGCACTGGGACAATAGTAATATCCAGAGCAGGTCCTGGTATGTTAGGTATATTCGTGGCCATGGCCTGTTGAGGGCAGCACTGGTGTCACTGGGGCAGGTGCTGGGATCTCTTTATATTGGGGTCACACTTTCATAGATGGCGTCTTGCATGTGGTGGGATGGACGGGGCGGGTGCCCTCTCTGCATTCATTCGGATTATCACCTCATGTAACTCGTCCCCCCCTCACCCCTTTTCAGGCCATACACGATGGTATGAACTGTAAAGAATACCAGGACGACCTGCGGATCCGCGCGCAGAATGACGCCGCCGCCAAACAGACCAGCGACATGCTGAAGGTGAGCGGCGGGACCCCAAATACTGTCCGTCATCTGCGGTCCATGGGCTTCATGTCACAGCACATGGCTATGGGGACACCTGTGTACGGGGGCTTGTAGGGGAGGCTGCGTCTACAACTTTTTCTGTGGTTATTTGCAGAGCTGTTTTTCTGTATCTGTGTACAGGTGTAAATCTCTGTGTGTGCAGGTGTATGTATCTCTCTATACAGGTATACATATCTCTGAGTACAGGCATGTGTGTCTCTGTACAGGTTTATACACTCACCGGCCACTTTATTAGGTACACCATGCTAGTAACGGTTGGACCCCCTTTTGCCTTCAGAACTGCCTCAATTCTTCGTGGCATAGATTCCACAAGGTGTTGCAACGATGCTCAATTGGTACCAAGGGGCCCAAAGAGTGCCAAGAAAATATTCCCCACACCATGACACCACCACCACCAGCCTGAACCGTTGATACAAGGCAGGATGGATCCATGCTTTCATGTTGTTGACGCCAAATTCTGACCCTACCATCCGAATGTCACAGCGAAAATCGAGACTCATCAGACCAGGCAACGTTTTTCCAATCTTCTACTGTCCAATTTCGATGAGCTTGGGCAAATTGGAGCCTCAGTTTCCTGTTCTTAGCTGAAAGGAGTGGCACCCGGTGTGGTCTTCTGCTGCTGTAGCCCATCTGCCTCAAAGTTGGCCGTACTGTGCGTTCAGAGATGCTTTCTGCCTACCTTGGTTGTAAACGGGTGGCTATTTGAGTCACTGTTGCCTTTCTATCAGCTCGAACCAGTCTGCCCATTCTCTTTGACCTCTGGCATCAACAAGGCATTTCCGCCCACAGGACTGCCGCTCACTGGATGTTTTTTCTTTTTCGGACCATTCTCTGTAAACCCTAGAGATGGTTGTACGTGAAAATCCCAGGAGATCAGCAGTTTCTGAAATACTCAGACCAGCCCTTCTGGCACCAACAACCATGGCCATGTTCAAAAGGCACTCAAATCACCTTTTCTTCCCCATACTGATGCTCGGTTTGAACTGCAGGAGATTGTCTTGACCATGTTTACATGCCTAAATGCACTGAGTTGCCGCCATGTGATTGGCTGATTAGAAATTAAGTGTTAACGAGCAGATGGACAGGTGTACCTAATAAAGTGGCCGGTGAGTGTATATCTCTCTGTATACAGTTGTCTGTGTGTACAGCTGTCTGTGTGTACAGTTGTATATCTCTCTGTGTACAGTTATGTGTGTACAGGTGTATGTATCTCTGTGTACAGGTTAGATATCTCTGTGTACAGGTGTATATCTCTCTGTGTACAGTTGTGTGTGTGTGTACAGGTTAGATATCTCTCTGTGTACAGTTGTGTGTGTACAGGTGTATGTATCTCTGTGTACAGGTTAGATATCTCTGTGTACAGGTGTATATCTCTCTGTGTACAGTTGTGTGTGTGTGTGTGTGTGTGTGTGTACAGGTTAGATATCTCTCTGTGTACAGTTGTGTGTGTACAGGTGTATGTATCTCTGTGTACAGGTGTGGATCTCTCTGTGTACAGTTGTGTGTGTACAGGTGTAGATATGTGTACAGGTGTATATATCTCTGTGTACAGGCGTATATCTCTCTCTGTACAGGTGTAGATCTCTCTGTGTACAGTTGTGTGTGTACAGGTGTATATATCTCTGTGTACAGGCGTATATCTCTCTCTGTACAGGTGTAGATCTCTGTGTACAGGTGTGTGTATCTCATGTGTACAGTTGTTTCTGTGTACAGGTGTGTGTATCTCTGTGTAGAGTCATCTGTGTGTACAGGTGTATATATATATATATATATATATATCTCTGTATACAGTTGTCTGTGTGTACAGGTGTATATATCTCTCTCTGTATACAGTTGTCTGTGTGTACAGGTGTATATATCTCTCTTTGTATACAGTTGTCTGTGTGTACAGGTTTTATATATCCTCTTCTGTGTTCAGTTGTGTGTGTGTTACAGGTGTATATATCTCTGTGTACAGGTGTTTGTGTCTCTGTGTACAGTTGTCTGTGTGTACAGTCGTCTGTGTGTACAGGTGTATATATATCTCTGTGTACAGGTGTATGTATCTCTGTGTACAGGTTAGATATCTCTGTGTACAGGTTTATGTATCTCTGTGTACAGTTATGTGTGTGTACAGGTGTATGTATCTCTGTGTACAGGTGTATATCTCTCTGTGTACAGTTGTGTGTGTGTACAGGTTAGCTATCTCTCTGTGTACAGTTGTGTGTGTGTACAGGTGTAGATCTCTGTGTACAGGTGTGTGTATCTCTGTGTACAGTTGTCTCTGTGTACAGGTGTAGATCTCTCTGTGTACAGATGTATGTATCTCTGTGTACAGTTGTGTGTGTGTGTGTGTGTGTACAGGTGTAGATCATTCTGTGTACAGGTGTGTGTATCTCTGTGTAGAGTCATCTGTGTGTACAGGTGTATATATATATATATATATATCTGTATAACTAAATTGTCTGTGTGTACAGGTGTATATATCTCTCTATGTATACAGTTGTCTGTGTGTACAGGTGTATATATCTCTCTCTGTATACAGTTGTCTGTGTGTACAGGTGTATATATCTCTCTCGGTATACAGTTGTCTGTGTGTACAGGTGTATATATCTCTCTCGGTATACAGTTGTCTGTGTGTACAGGTGTATATCTCTCTCTCGGTATACAGTTGTCTGTGTGTACAGGTGTATGTGTCTCTGTGTACAGTTGTGTGTGTGTGTACAGGTGTAGATCTGTGTACAGGTGTGTGTATCTCTGTGTAGAGTCATCTGTGTGTACAGGTGTATATATATCTCTCTCTGTATACAGTTGTCTCTGTGTACAGGTGTATATATCTCTCTCTGTGTACAGTTGTGTGTGTGTACAGGTGTATATATCTCTCTGTGTACAGGTGTATATATCTCTGTGTACAGGTGTTCTCTGTGTACAGGTGTGTGTGTACAGGTGTATATATCTCTGTGTACAGGTGTATGTGTCTCTGTGTACAGTTGTCTCTGTGTACAGGTGTGTGTGTACAGGTGTATATATCTCTGTGTACAGGTGTGTGTATCTCTGTGTACAGGTGTATGTGTACAGGTGTATATATCTCTGTGTACAGGTGTATATATCTCTGTGTACAGGTGTGTGTGTACAGGTATATATATCTCTGTGTACAGGTGTTGATCACAAGTGTCATGTGCACAACTTTTACTAATAACTAAACCTCCTCTCTGACCTCAGAGCGTGTGTGTGAGGAGCCTGTAGGGGGCGTCGGTGAGCGGCTGCCATATAATGCGAGTCTCCTCTGGTTTCAGACCCTGGTGCAGACGGGGGAGGCCATGTACTGTCCGGCCTGTGAGATCATCGTGCAGAAGAAGGACGGCTGCGACTGGATCCGCTGCACCGTCTGCCACACCGAGATCTGCTGGGTCACCAAGGGCCCACGCTGGGGGCCACAGGTAAACTGGAATCACATGATGATGAGAGACTCGTCCACATACGCCGCTTCCCTCACGGATATAAGAGCCATCAGCCTGGAGTCCAGGACAGAGGAGTGACTGCGCTGAAACATAGTAACAAACCCTTAGTGCGGTCTGTTCTTTCTCTGGGACTGCAGCTTGACTACAATGATACATTGTAACAAACCCTCAGAACAGTCCATCCTCTCTACTGGACTGCAGCCAGACTGCACTGATACATTGTAGCAAACCCTCAGTACAGTCCATCCTCTCTACTGGACTGCAGCCTGACTGCACTGATACATTGTAACAAACCCTCAGTACAGTCCATCCTCTCTACTGGACTGCAGCCAGACTGCACTGATACATAGTAACAAACCCTCAGCACAGTCACTCCTCTCTACTGGACTGCAGCCAGACTGCACTGTTACATAGTAACAAACCCTCAGCACAGTCACTCCTCTCTCCAGGACTGCAGCCTGACTGCACTGATACATAGTAACAAACCCTCAGCACAGTCACTCCTCTCTACTGGACTGCAGCCAGACTGCACTGATACATAGTAACAAACCCTCAGCACAGTCACTCCTCTCTCCAGGACTGCAGCCTGACTGCACTGATACATAGTAACAAACCCTCAGCACAGTCACTCCTCTCTCCAGGACTGCAGCCTGACTGCACTGATACATAGTAACAAAACGTCAGCTGTTGGCATTGTCTGCTGATCCTGACCCGCCTCTTCTTTGTGTGCAGGGCCCCGGGGACACGTCGGGTGGATGTCAGTGCAACATGAACGGAAGGAAATGTGACCCCCGGTGTCAGAATTGTCACTAACCAATAAAAAGGCAACAAACACTGCTCATGGCCCTCGTCCTCCGCACCGTGCCTCGCCCCTGCAGCCCTGGACAGGCAGGACATACAGTGACTATAGACGGAATGCTGCAATGCCTCCTCCTCACCACCGGGGGCACCGTCCTGCATTTCTCAGACCCCCATACAACCAGTGGGTGAGCCCCCTGCGCTCCCCCGCTCGCACTCCTTGTCGTCCTTTATTGTACAGATCAGATTGCGCTTAAGTCTATTTTTTTATTTTACATTTAAAGGGGAACTCCACTTTTAGTTATTGCTACAGGCAGAAGGTCACATCTGTGCAGATCCATGCGCCACACTGCTGTCTACATAGCAAATTATGGCAACTATTTAAACCTTTGTGACACTACAGTCAGTCCGGGCCCCCGCACTCCGGCTTTATCCTTCTGAGATGGAAACCCGAAATTAGAGATGGAGACCGCTCTCCCCTCCTCCAGTGATGTCGAGGGCTGCCACAAATCCTCAGAAGCTACAAATGATGTACGAGGAAATCCTGAGATATAAGGGCCCCAACCTGAGAGCTACCAGGAAACCAGCAGCAGTGTGACTGCAGCTCTGGATGTGGCTAGAGCACAGGACATTACATAATGACCAGGAGGTAATATCCGGTGTCAAGTAGATGTGGATCTAGGACTCCTCAATCCTGCACATTACAGCCACATACTGGACACGAACTGTAACTACACGAAATATGAACCTCCCCTCTCTTCCTTCTCCGACTTCCCAGACCTCCCCTAATCTTCCTATGACTTCCCAGACCTCCCTCTCTTCCTTCTCCGACTTCCAGACCTCCCCTAATCTTCCTATGACTTCCCAGACCTCCCCTCTCTTCCTTCTCCGACTTCCCAGACCTCCCCTAATCTTCCAATGACTTCCCAGACCTCCCCTCTCTTCCTTCTCCGACTTCCCAGACCTCCCCTAATCTTCCTATGACTTCCCAGACCTCCCCTCTCTTCCTTCTCCGACTTCCCAGACCTCCCCTAATCTTCCTATGACTTCCCAGACCTCCCCTAATCTTCCTATGACTTCCCAGACCTCCCCTCGCTTCCTTATCCGACTTCCGAGACCTCCCCTTATCTTCCTATGACTTCCCAGACCTCCCCTCTCTTCCTTCTCCGACGTCCCACACCTCCCCTAATCTTCCTCTGACTTCCCAGACCTCCCCTCTCTTCCTCTGGTTTCTCAGACCTCCCTTCTCTTCCTCCTCTAAATTCCTGGACCTCCCCTACTCTTCATATGACTTTCTGGACCTCCATTCTCTTCCTTCTCCAACTTCCCAGACCTCCCCTGTCTTCCTCCTCTGATTCCCCGAGCTTCCCCTAATCTTTCTATTACTTCCTGGACCTCCCCTAATCCTCCTCTGATTTCCCGGAGCTCCCCTAATCTTCCCATGACTTCCCACACCTCCATTCTGTTCCTCCTCTGATTCCCCGGATCTCTCCAATTTCTTCCTCTGATTTCCTGGACCTCCCCTAAAACAACTAAAATTACCCACACCTCTTTTTCCTCCGATTTTCCAGACCTCTCCTCTCTTGCTCCTGTGATTTCCTGGACTTCCCCTAATCCTCCTCTAATTTATCACACATCTCCTCTCTTACTCCGATTTCACGGACCTCCCCTTTCTCCGATTTTCCAGACCTCTCCTCTCCAACTTCCTTCTCTTTCTTTCCTGGACCTTCCCTCTAAGGATCTCTCTTCTCACTCGACCTCTCCTATCCATTGCGTCTCTTTATCTTCTGAGCCGGTGACCTTTCCTCCCGATGTCCCGGACCTCCCCTCCTGGTGATGTCTCTTCCTTCCAATTTTCCTGGACCTCCCCTCTAGTCGGTAGCATTTCCTCCCGATTTCCAAGACTTCCACTCCAGCCCATGACATTTCCATGGCAGCTCTTCCTCCCGTTTTCCCAGAACTTTCCTCTCAGTGACTGCTCTTCCCTCCTTCTCTTCTGTTTGCTAGCATTTTCTTCCAATTTTCCAGACCTCCCCTCTTGGCAGCGGCTTTGTCCCGATTTCCTGGACCTTACCTCCAACCTGTGGCCTTTCCTCTCATCTCAAGCATGGCTCTTTCTCCCATGTTCTGGACCTCTGCTCCAGTCTGTGACATTTCCTCCCAATTTCCCAAACCTCCTCTCTTGGGGGCGGCTCTTCCTTCCCACTTCCTAGACGCCCCCTCCAGCCTGTGACAGTTCCTCCCAATTTACCAGACATCCCCTCTCGGCGTCAGCTCTTCCTCCCAATTTTCCGGACCTCCCGTCCACCCTGTGACATTTCCTCCCATCTCAGGGACGGCTCTTCGTCCCCATTTCCTGGACCCTCCACCAGCCTGTGACATTTCCTCCCAATTTCCCAGACCTCCTCTCTTGGGGGCGGCTCTTCCTTCCCACT
Organism: Phyllomedusa bahiana; assembly: GCA_025379985.1. Lineage (NCBI taxonomy): Eukaryota > Metazoa > Chordata > Amphibia > Anura > Hylidae > Phyllomedusa > Phyllomedusa bahiana. The sequence goes on from JAODAL010074456.1 coordinate 9,981, forward strand.
TCCTGGACCTCCCCTCCACCCTGTGACATTTCCTCCCAATTTTCCAGACTTCCCCTCTCGGCATCAGCTCTTCCTCCCAATTTCCCGGACCTCCGCTCAGTCTATGACACTTCCTCCCGATTTCCTTGTCCTCCCCTCTCGGCACCCGCTCTTCCTCCCGATTTCCTTGTCCTCCCCTCTCGCCGCCCGCTCTTCCTCCCGATTTCCTTGTCCTCCCCTCTCGCCGCCCGCTCTTCCTCCCGATTTCCTTGTCCTCCCCTCTCGGCGCCCGCTCTTCCTCCCGATTTCCTTGTCCTCCCCTCTCGGCGCCCGCTCTTCCTCCCCTCTTGGTGGTGGCTTTTCCTCCCGATTCTCCTTCCTGTCTTTGTTGCTTTCTTCTCTGATGGAAAAAAATAATCATCTATATTTTTACTTGTATAAATGTAATTTATCTGATTGAGATTAAAGTGATGGCTGCAGCCGGTCTCCTGGGCCAGTATGAAGGCTGCGGCCTAGAAGCGTCAGCCACGAGCCGTCCTCCCCAATAGCGGCTGCTGTCCGGCCTGTACCCACCTTTCCCCACATCCTGAGTGGCACAGAAATCTGCTCTGGTCTGTGACTAACCCCCCCACATCTCCGTGTGTCAGTGCTGCCCAGCAGGCTAGAGGTGAAGCAGGTGGCTCAGGATGAGAAGTTGGCACTGCCGGCTGCCACAGCCCTCACCTCGGGGGGATGTAACAGCCGCCCGCCACGACCCTGGCCTGAATGGGGTCACAGACACAAGAGCTGTGGTCCAGAGGACAGTCCCAGTAACTGCAGATATCACAGTTTAGTCATATAATGCCCGGGTTCACATACTTTATCCTCACTGGTAGTTTGCATATCACTCACTGCATAAGTGCAGGTACGGTGACTCCTCCCACCAGTCATAGGACATCTCTATAGCAGACTACTTGGAGCACCATATGGCGGTATACAACGCTCGGACAGGGCTGCAACTGCCCCTGCAGGATTTACTACAATCACGTCCAGACCTGTACCTGTGGTTGTTGCAGCTGTGGGTAAACTTGCTCTAATACCTCAGAGTCCAGGGCAGCGCTGGAGCCCGAGAACCACACCAATGTTATACAGGAGCAGCAACACCAAGGCTGGAGGCAAAGGGGTAAGAGTGGTTGCTGTCTGGAGGTGAAGAGGCTGTTCCTTTCCTCAGATGTGTGGGAGGACATATGCTACACAGTCCTCTAATTTTCCCAGACCTCCCCTCCAGCCGATAACAATTCCTCCCGCTTTCCCAGACCTCCCCTCCAGCCGATAACAATTCCTCCCGATTTCCCAGACCTCCTCTCCAGCCGGTAACAATTCCTCCCGATTTCCCAGACCTCCTGTCGAGCCGGTAACAATTCCTCCTGCTTTCCCAGATCTCCTCTCGAGCCGGTAGCATTTCCTCCCAATTTACCGGACCTCCTCTCTAGGCGGTAGCATTTCCTGCCAATTTCCCAGACCTCCTCTCTAGGCGGTAAAATTTCCTCCCAATTTCCCAGACCTCCTCTCCAGCCGGTAACAATTCCTCCCGATTTCCAACCTCCTTTCGTCCGGTAACAATTCCTTTCCTTGCTTTTCCCAGACCTCCTCTCTAGGCGGTAACAATTCCTTCCGATTTCCCGGACCTCCTCTCTAGGCGGTAGCATTTCCTGCCAATTTCCCAGACCTCCTCTCTAGGCGGTAACAATTCCTCCCAATTTCCCAGACCTCCTCTCTAGGCGGTAGCATTTCCTGCCGATTTCCCAGACCTCCTCTCTAGGCGGTAACAATTCCTCCCGATTCCCGACCTCCTCTCTAGGGGGTAACAATTCCTAAATTTCCCAGCCCCTCCCCTTTTTTTCCCCCCCGGGGGTGATTTTCCGAATTTCCAACCTCCTCTCTAGGCGGTAAACAATTCCCCCCAATTTCCCAACCCTCCCCCCCACCCCGTGCGCAAATTTCTTTTTTGGGAACAGACCAAAAAACAGATGACACGGGGCAGGAATGTGGGCTCCAGCGTCCCCTCTGAGGAGAACCAGCTCTTTTATGGTGAGAGACAGAGAAACGGAACTGGAAGATGGCAAATGCCCCAAAAATAGAGAACAAGGGTTAGAAACTGAAGCGATGAGACAGGAGGTCTGTGCTAATAGTGAATAGCCGAGATGGTGTCCGATGCGTGAGGGCTGAACCCCCCCAAACAAGCGGTGGAGGTGGTACATGAGCCTTCATAGGTATAGGAGCAATCGTGTAGCCAGACCGCACCTATAGGCAAAGAGATCCCATCCTTGTGAACTTTGGCGCCCGACCAGAGACCCCTACCTATCTACGAGAGTGAAGAGGTGCAGTTCTTGACTTCTTTCCTGCTGCTCCCATCCAGGTACAAGTCACGTCAATGCCAAAGCAGCTTGGAACTCCAGAAGTCGATGAGCCACCACCAACCCCAAGTGACAAACTCCTGAAAAAGAGTTTTCATTTCCCCCCTCCCTTACGGCGCTCCTTAGGGGGGACCTCACCATGGCTGGGAAGAATGAGGGGGGGGGGGGGGGGTTTTATGGTCCGAGGGCCCCATCGTTAACACCTAGTGGTGGCTGCAGCCATTCAGCATCAGACGTATGAAGCGGTTGTCAAGCAAAGAAAAATTATGCTTCAACCTTTGCAGGGCAGGTAAAACAATGAAAAATAGCGTTATACTTACTACACCGTCTCCTCTGCTGCTGCTCCATAAAAAAAGATGGTATACTCGCCTTTCGGTCCGGCCCTGCTGCCACCCTTGAGCTCCCTGGGATTGGCGCCTTTTCTCTTTTGGGTTCTCCAACCGACACAGAGAAGAGGCTCACGCTCTAGTGCAAGTTATAGGAGGGACATGAACCCAGAATAGAAAAGGGGGCAGATCCTGGGACCCCGAGCAGAGCAGACAGATAAAGGTAAGTATAACTTATAAAAATGTACATTTTTATTTTACACCCCCCCCCGGACCCATTAAAGACTAATTTTTCTTTAGTGGACAACCCCTGTAATGGTCTCATTATATGGGTGAAGCCTGATGGTGCAGGGACCCTGGGTGTAAATACCATACAGCCAGAGAAAGAAAACAACGACAAGCGGTGGGGCGGTTTTGCTCACTGCTCTACCATCAAATCCTGCAGCTGTTATCGAACAGACACCACTGCCACTAATAAAAGGCTTGTAAGATGCAGCCATTAAACATTCAGCACAGACCCATTATCTTCCCGCAGCTTGTAGACCACCCGACCCTACTTCACAGTAAAAATCAGACCTCAAAACATCAGGGTCTTCCAAGACCTTTAAAAACCTCATGACCCCCGTCCACTGCGCTAAAATAGAAAACGAGCCCATAATTACCTCCGCTGTCACCACCGTTCCCCCTCTAGTCTCGCGCTTATAACGTTACGTCAACCCATCTGCAAGCACAGTAAGTGCTCAGAGGTCAGTGATCGGCCGCAGGGTTACGTGATCCATGAACGTGATGTGAGAGACCATGGAGGGGGGCAGGGGTCACTGGTGATGGGAGAGGTCAGTATGGGTCACTTTTCTATTAATGTCCTGGAAAACCTGTTAGGCTTGGTTCATATCTGCGTTGGAGGTTCCTTTGGGAGAGGTGAAACCAGACAACGGGATCCAAATGACAACGAATCCTATTGATCACAGTGGGTCTGTCGGGTTTCTGCTTCGGTGGCCAATGTTTAGATGGAAAAAAAATAGCGCGATTGTTTAAAACCCAAAAATTAAAAGGGAATTGAGCACTTAAGGAGTGCCCCAAAGACAGCCAAACCAACTTATAAGGGGAAAAGCATCTTAGTTATAAGGAGAGGTTTTGGAGAATTGAACTTATTTTTATATAAAGGGGCTCTACAAAAAATATGGGGAAAAATTATTTCAGTAAACCCCCCTCAAAAAACAAGGGACATTCCCTTTAGCTGGAGAAAAAAGGATCAAACTCCAAGGAGAAAGCGTTTTCATGTAAGTCTGTGGAAAGCCGCCCGGGGAGCTGGTACAGCAGGGGGCTGTAGAGAGTTTCAAAAAAGGGCTTAAAAACTACCCGGAACTAAAAAATATTAATAGTATGTGTATGTAAGGGTTTTGGATCCGGGGGGTGGGGCTTGGGGTCAGGATGGGTCTCCACAGAACAATTGGTTCTTTCCCTTTTGGGGTTCGGGCATTCACCAGTGGGGGTGGGTTGAAGTCCCCCTTTTCTCCCCCCCTTCACCCACATTTTTCACCCCTTGGTTGAACTTGTGGGCACTTTCTTTTTTTAACCGTACTAGTTTTTTTGTCATTTGAATGACCTTCCCATCGACAAAGCCTTCAATCTCCCGCCCATTTGAGTAAATCTGGGTTCGCCCCCTTCGGGTAAAATTTTTAAC